>CAJHQQ010000630.1:0-162075 GCA_905132885.1 Moricandia moricandioides | reverse complement strand
TTCGATTTTGAAAATTAATCGTTGGCTAGGGTATTGCTCTTTGTGGATTTGTTTTGATGCATAATACCTAGCTTAATCTGTAGAAATAATAAATCTATTGTGTGGCATTGCTCTCTGTGGATTTGATCCCCATGTATTACACGTTATCTCTCTTGGAAAGAGTATTATTTTGTGTTAAGATTAGCGTGAATTTGATAGTTAATTGTTTAAGATATTCATACCATGGTAGAACAATAAACACACCCATGTCAAGCTTTTGCAAGATCTTTTGTCAACAGCATCACCAAAATGAGGAAGATAGACACAGACACTTGTTTTGGAGAAAGTTCTCATTCTCATCTTACTGAATTAGATCTGCAGAAGTCAAGCTAATGATTGAACATTAGCGTTGAGTGGCAGACAACCCACTGTTAGGTAAGTTTTATTTGGTTTTATTTTTCAATTATTACTGATTTTTCAATTTTTTATATTTCAGGTAAAATATAAAAAAGATGAAAAGTGTCCAGCGACACTGTAGCAGCATCATCGATCGACACTGTAGCAGCAGCACTGTTCATCAGGAAAAAAAAGATCCGAGGAAGATGAGTTGATATGCCAGCGTTGATTGAAAAGTGCCAGTGTTGGTCGATAGAGCATCACGAGTCTTGATCGCCACTTAACTGTGTCAGTTGACACTCACAGCAGAAGCCACGTACGACTGTTCTTCCTTGTTAAATTTTTACTTTATTTCTTCACCAATCTCAGACTGTATAATATTGAGGACAATGTTGCTTAAGTTCGGGGGAGGTAGTTACTGATGTTTTGTTTTATTTTGAGCTTTATCTTTATGTTTTTGTTAAGTTTTTTATATAGTCAAGAAGGAGATTATGATCGTTTTCAATTTTTACTTATTATCTAACCACTCTATAGCATCATTCTTAGATTTACCGAATGGAGAGTGTAATAAAGATACCAAAGTGGATCACCTTCCAGTCATATCCACACTTGCTCAGAATGTTTGCAGAACCGAAGCTGACATGCAACCTAATTGAACTTAATTTCTTGTCTTGAGGCTTGGTATACACCGGATCAGATTCTTCTTGCAAGCCCAGAAGGTAAAAGTCTTTGTGTTTTTGTTTCCCTTCTCTCTCTCTCTCTATTCTCCATATAGAAAAGAAAATATTTAGATGATTTCCGGAAAGATGCAAAGGAGTAGGAAAATTTCTGAGGACTCCTTTATTATAATTCAGAAAGGAATAATCACACACTATGGAAGCGAGGGGTAGGTACATTAGAGATGACCCCATAATTTGCCTACACTTTCTCAAAAGAAAGAAAAAAGAAGATGAACAAGATGGACTGCATCATCGTCATTAATTCATTGGATTTTAGAAAATAAAAAGAAGAGAAAAATAAAAAGATTCAGAGAAGAGAGAAGTAGAGAGGAAAAGGATCAGAGAAGGCTGCCTATGTGTTCAAATACTTGCTTGAGTAAGAGTCCATGTGTCTTTTGATCGATACTCTCAATGTAAAGACTCCACCTTTTTCTATGTAAGAAATGAGGTTAGTAGAGGGGTTAGTTTGACAATATTAGCTAAGTTGTTTGCTAGATGGATTTGGTTGATAAGCTAGGATAGGATATATAAAACAACTCTAAAGTTGGAAATGATTAGATGTGGCTGCAACATTGCAGAGGTGATAGTAGTGAGTCTAAGAAAATTGTGTGAGTCACTGCGATTTCAAACCTTTTTTAAATGAGGATATTCTTTGCTGAGGACAAGCAAAATGATAAGTATGGGGGAGTTGATATACTATGAATTTTACCTTTTTAACCCATAGTATATGTGCTATTTAGAATCTATTATATGTGTTTGGGGTCCTTTTAGAGTGTTTTCATGTTCAGGTGCGTTTTGGAGAACTCTGGAGATGCTGAAGCTTATTGAGGCGTAGATCTGCACAGATGCGTTAGACATTTAGATATGGATAGAGACCTTCCCACGGTGAGATTGATCTCATATTTTGAGACAAAATTTTATTTGACTTATCTTTCCAATTCCACTGGTTTGAGGTTCATATGACGGTTAGATCTGATGTTACGCTCGATTTACTTAAGAGTGGTCCGCCTGCCTCGAGAGAGGAAGCTGACGAGATTTAGAAGGAGTGTCGATCGACACAGACCTATTGGTGTCGATCAACACAGACCTATTGGTGTTGATCGGCACTGACGCCATAAGACGGGCCGAGTCTACTTCAAGACCAAATAAGGCCCATAAGGCACCACAAGTTACTAGAATGCCTCTGGCCGACGTAAGACTTAGTTTTTATAGTTTTCTAAGCCATCATTGACGGATGCGCTTTCTTTACTTTATGATATTCATTGTTTTAGTTTTGGAGATACGATTAATTCTCCTTCAAAGATTGATTGGAACTCCTTTGATTTTATTATTGATTTCTTTATCTATTATTTATTCAGACTATAATTTGTGTTCTTGCTACCATGTCTGAGTAATCTCAAGTTAGGTTTAGAGATTTCATGTTCTTTATGTCAAACTGATAATCATAGGATTTCTAGGGTTACTTATTGATATCTACACCAGGGTAGATTGTAATACTAGGATCTAGAGTAGTTGGAAAAGCATGAGAGTGTGACTGATTATTTGAAGCTAGAATCATAGGATAATTGAGAGGCATTAGAGTGTTATAAATTAACGAAACCGAACTATTTTGGATTAGATACCTAGGCACATTCGACAATTGGTCTAGGTTTTAGTTGAACATTATTGATATATACGTTAATGCTTGTCTAAAGAAGTGTCGATCGACACTAAACCATTCGTATCAATGGAAACTCTTCATGAATTCGCATACGATAGTTGGAATCACATAATTCAAACATATGATTAGTATTTGCATGGGAATGCTGGACTAATTGCTTATTTAATTCTAGTTTTAGAATGATACGAACTGGAATAGGTGTACACATTCGGATTAGTTGAAGATGATGGTTTTTCTATGGTTGAGATGGAAACAAGGCTAATATCTCATGTTCATTGGGTGGTTTTTTCACGCAAGCATGATGGTCGATCCTTGTGTTGTTTAGCTCTGGTGATCTACAAGTGTAACCTAGTATAGGATGATGCCTGATTTTACTCACGTAAGCAATAGAGTTAACTATCTGGTGATCGAAGGATGGATGCTCAAGATGAACAAGAAGTAAGGAAACTAAAGAGTGTCCTTGCAAAATCTTGAAGTTTATTGATTGTCTACTTTTGCAAGAAAACATAACAAGGTATTTAAAGAGCACCAATTCCGCCCTAAACTAAACCGCCTATCGTACTTGATCATTATCTAGGACATATGATCATTATCTAAAAAAAAGAAAAATGAAAACTCTAAAACCAAAGACAACTAGGATTATGCTAACTAAAACCAATTCCTAATGGGTTTAAACCCCTAAATCCGACACATGGCAAACTATAAGGTTAAACCAAGAAATAGGCCCAGCCTTCCTCTAATAAACCTTGAGCTTGTCTTCATCTTCTATGAACTTAATCAAAAGTCCTAGTGCCTTCTTTAGGGTTTTGGCCTTTGACCTTGTGAATGGCCCATCTGAATAAACAAGTGGGTCCTCTTTTGGGCCATTAATTCCTAACTGGACCAGAAAAGGCCCATCTCGACCATCCTCCAATTGGACCCATTCTAGCTGCTTAATTTCTTGTCCATCTTCATCTCCATATTCATTTGGTTGACAACATTGATCAATTGATCCTTGAACACAGTCCAGAGTATCATTTCCATGATTGGACTCCTCTCTCGCCCTTTTGTTATTTCCTCCGGGTCGATCATTTCCATTTCTCGACCACGATCCATTTCCAGTACCTCCATACTCGACTTGTCAATCTTTCCCTGGTCCGTCCTTTATTGTAGCAGCCGGTTCGTCCAAGTCTTGTTCTAGCTCTTCCTCCAGTTCCGAAGATGATTCTGATCCAAGGCTGGACGTATCATAGAATTGAACCTAATTAAACCCTTAGCGTCCTTGATTTGTGTTTTTAATCTCTTGGTTGACAAATCCCTAGATCATTTCTTCCTTATTGTTTACAACCATTCTATTACTTACTGCTTATTTACTGTTCTTATATTGTTTACCTAGCTTGATCTGAAACTCAAGTCTATTGTGTGAAAGATAGAGTCTCTATGGATTTAATCCTCAAGTACTACTTCAAACCTCTTATTTGAAAGAGTAGTTTGAAGGTTAATTTGAGCATATTAAAAGGTTTCTCTCAATGTTGACAATAATAACTTTGGAAACTCTCTTTATATTGTGGATTGTTATTTGGGTGATCAAGACATTATTGGTGGTTGGCGTGAGAATTCCACCGACGTATTAAATTATTTATACTTTCTTTACACAAAATAATGTCTATAATATTTTGTTCTTTTGACTTAGTTAATTTTGTTATGCAGTCTTAATGCTTACAAATGCTGAAGGTTTTTCTAAATCATCTCTGGCCGACTCAAAGACACCAAATGCTGAAGATTTTGCTAGATCAACGATCAGTTACAAAACGAATTCAATTTGAGAAGAATAAAAGATTTACTGTTTTGCTACATTTATTTTGGTTGTCATGGTTTAATGTTTATTGTTTAATACTTTAAGATACAATATTGATGATGTTTTGTTGATGCCATATCATACTATGTTTTAAGTTTGTTTGCTTCGTAACATATACTCCCTCCGTTTCTAAAAGATCTATGTTTTAGAAAAAAAAATTCGTTTTAAAAAGATGCATTTTTTACATTTTCAATGTGTTAATTAATGGTTAATTCCAAATTTCAAAGTGTTTATTAAAATATTATTGGCTAAAAATTATTGGAAATATGTAACTACAAAAATTATACATTGGAAACTAAAATATTATATGTTTTCTTAATTAGTATGAAAATTCTAAAACATACATCAATTTGAAACAGAGGGAGTAGTAATTAAAACTAATTATATAATTTACCAATTAAAAACAATACACGAGTTGTATTGAAATTCAACTATTAAAGACAATTAACACATAATCGAACTTTATATATAGTATTGGAACAAATAAATATGTTTTAATATCTAGGATATATTAAGTCATTTATTATACAACATGCTCACCAAATAATACATGTATACATTATAATATTAAGATTTAACTATTCATTTTTGGAAGTTGTTTTCCAATCAACACTTTAAGGTAAAGATTCAATTTCCAAATATAATCATTGTTTATAATTATAAATTATGAAGTTCATCCATAAAATCTTCAGGAAACCTTACCAATAATCCCGAGACCTAAAAAACCACACATCTCCATTCCACAGTATACACTTTCTTTATTCAATATTCCATTTTATGGTTTTCAGAGAATTGTTCTTCCGAACATGGAAAATTGTGATATATCTTCTAACAACGAGGATCTCAAAAAAAAAATCCAGATTCAAAAGGTAAGATTCACATATGATCCATCACAACACATAATAGTGAATAAATAGAAAGATTATGTTTTTCAAAGAGAATTATTATTATATAACATGCTTACCAAATAAGATAGAGAATAAGATACGTATACATTATAGATACTCACAAGTTATGATTTAACTATTCCATTTTGAAAGCTTTTTTCCAACCAACACATTCGGGTAAAGATTCAATTTTCATATACTATCATGGTATATAGTTATAAATTATAAAATTCTTCCATAAAATCTTTGAAAAATCTTACCAGTAATCCAAAATCCTATTCAAAGACCTACACACCACGTATATTCATACCACAATATACGCTTTCTTTATTCACTATTTTCGTTTTACGATTTTCAGATAAATGCGCTTCTGAACATGAACGATTGTGAAATCTCATCTAACAACGAAAAATCTCAAAGAAAAAAATCTCTTCTATCCATCACATCACGTAATAGTGAATAAAGGGAATGATTAGTATTCTCTTGAGAGGGTACACGTTGGAGATGACCTTATCTTTGAATCGAGAAAAAGATTTTGATTGTCTTCTTAGGTAGCCAGTAGGAAAACAAGTAAAAGTTCTATTCAACCGATTTCACCTAAACAGGGACCACGTAAGTTTATATAAATCTTAAAAACATATTTTTAGATTTTTCCATGTACCTGTCATTAACATTTTAATAAGGAATTTTTGATGGAAAAAGACCATTGATATTTAGTGGTGTAAAGGATGAATATTCTTTACACAAACGTAATGTTAAATGTAGCATTGAGTAGATGAGCTTATATATTTTATTACTAATAATATTTAAAAAACTATGATATTTTTATTTCTCCAGAAAAACCTAGTCCATGAACAAAATATTCAAATTATCTTCCATATATTGTTACCGATAGCTTTCCACCACTTAGGAAACACTTGATTTTACTATTGATATTTATATATAAATGAAAGACCTACATTTATTATATTTTTATTGTCTATTGGATAGATCGTTTTTTTTTATTGTAATATACCTTACTTATGTGGAAGACGAACATTGGAGTTGGGATCAAATGTTGCTGAAAAAATATCGTTTCTTGACAAAACAAACTTAGTTGCTTGTTTACATTTAAATAGTGGTTTAAATTAAAAAATTTCGCTAATATATTTGTTCAAATTTTGATTCACATATTAATAAAATAATCAGTTCCAATGTCAAGTATCTTCAATGTTAACGAACAAGTGAAAAATGCCAGTCAAGATATTGGAAACAACACTTCTCCACCCATTAGAAAATGTTATATATTACTTTCCCAATATTTTAAAAACTTTTTAATCCAAATCGGGAAAAGTTAATAATATTGTAGTATTATAACTACAATAGGAGGAAGACCACCACATTATATTGTAATAACAAATATTGCGGATAGGATCCCACTAATGGACATTTTGAATACAATTGGTTAGTAAAAGATTTTTTTCTTAATTAGTGAAAATACTACTCCTAGTATCTTATTGTTTAATTTTCTTGAATAGATTCAAATGTAAGTGTTTTAGTGAACAATCAATAAGACAAATTCTCAATATTGCAGCATCTCCAGATATGTGTATCAAACCATACATTGTTACTAATTTCTATGATATGTTAATAGTGGTCTATATAACCAATATTTATATAAATGGTTTGTTATGGTACCAACTAGTATATTGAATCCACGTATACGGCATGCTATAACTAAGGCCTATATCAATGAACACAAAAACCAGTTGTTAATGCGGACAAAGAAAACATTCACATAAACACTGGTTAGATTTTATAATAGAAGATCATAATGAAGGTAATATTGTATTTTATGTTATTGTACACTTACATATTAAGAACATACTTCACTAATAATTTAAACAAAATTTTATTTTATTTTTGTTTTATGCAGCTTATCAAAATATATTTGCAATGGATAATGATTATGATCATGTGGATGATAATTAAATCAATGATGAAGATTATGAAAATGGTCAGTTATCCCGACATGTTGTGAATGATGTCAATTTATATAATATGTCTGTACCAACCTTATCCCCTAATTTTCGTGAACATAAGTCATCAAATGAGAAGATATATGTTCAGTACAGATGTAATCAAAACCTTAGTAAATCATTATATTATATGCCGTCAAATGATTTTCGGCTATATTAGTGTTTTCATATAAATATTATAGGTTATCAAAATGAAAGTGATCCTATATATGATTGTTCTTTTTTTAAAAGCTCATATGTGGTACGGTGAAAGAATAAGGAAACCAAGAAAGCAATCTAAACTGATATTTACTATATGCTGTAAAAAGGGAAATATTGTTCCCCTAGATCTTCGAAATCCTCCTTTGGTGTTAATATAGTTATTAGGAAAAGAGGATGCTTCGAGTAAACACTTCTGCGAGTTTATTCAAGCATATAACATGATGTTTTCGTTCACATAACTTCTTGGAATAATAGACAATGCAATTAACAATGGCCGTGGTCCATATGTTTATAAAACGAGTGGTGAAAACTATCTACTTATGGGTGACATGTTACCAACAGATATGGATATCTCGAGATTTATACAGTCTAGATATTTCATACTATGAATGAAATTTCAAACTGTATGAATGCTTAAGGGTAATTTATTTTATAGATAAGGTATGATTAGTATTATATTTTAATCATAATATATGTTAAATAATTAAATTTACCTAATTACTTTGCTGGGTTACTAGAGTGGACATATCCCGTCTGAATTTTGAAGAACCTTTTGGATTAGCATAATCCCCATGTTAAGGCTTTCAGACAAGCTATGAATATATTTGATGTCAACACTACAAGAAATATGAGTATTGGTAGCAGCACAATGTAGTACGAATTCACAAATTGCTACTAAAAGTGATAAAATTCGGATTTTAACTCTTTTGTTGCATAAAATTAGTGGTAGGATAATATTTCATTAAGATGGAACATAAAAATGACTACAGTAGCTGTAAATTGCTTTTGGATGCAAAATACGTAGCAAATTTTTATTTTTCCGCCATTATCAGACACAAGTATCAAAAATTGAAACCCATATTTGATCTGTGTCTTAATGAAAGTCAGATCCCTTCCTGCCTGAGCTGGTGCCGTCTCCTCCGCTCTCGTCTCCACCCTCTCATCTCTGTCACTCTCTTCCACCAGCGATTTAATTCAAGGTGAAACCAAGTTTTGATTTATGTAGTTATGAACCTAGATTTAATTTCTGATTGAAAGTGTTTCTTATTCGTTTGAATTTTCAACTTCTCTGATTAGTTTCGATTGGTATTTCTTATTCGTAAGAAATCTTCTAAAAGTCATTATAAATGAATATGACTTGAAATTTTAAAACCAATCTGCAAGAGATGAATCTTGGTCCAACCCAACCTGGAAACAATATAGATGTGTATTTAATGTTGTTTGTTTTGTTTTCTCTGGGTGTTTTGCTCTGATTGTGCGAGCTCATCTTTTAATTGTATTTTGACAACTCGCTTTTGTGTTTTAGGTTAACTAAGATGGGTAATCGTTAGAACAAGCGAGGAAAAAAAACAAGGGAACCTAAGAAACATCTAGAAGAGAATGAATTGGTAGAAATGGAGGTAGAGAAGACAATAAGTTTACAGAATGAAAAAGATGATCAACTGAATGTATCAGGTGAACTGAATGGAGAAAATGAAGAAGAACAAATGAATTAAACCTTACAAGAAACAAAAGATGACGCTGCTGATGATGATCATGTTGAGACTGAGACAGGCCAAATGAAGGAAATCTTACAAGAAACAGAAATGACGATGATGATAATGATGATTATGATCATGTTGATACTGAGACAAATCAAATGAAGGAAACATTACAAGAACCCTACTCTCGTAATTGTCCATGTCCTAACTTTAGATTCCTAGTTAAATACTCTAGAACGCAAGCATTAAACACAATTTCAAAGATTGACATTACTTATCTTTGCAATCCTATTTTGGGGCTAATTCATCAGTACTATTATGAACCATAAATCTAACATGTGAATTACTCAGACATGAACAAAGAAAACATGATGAACTGAATAAATAATGCATAGAATAATAAATGAGATTCCAATACAAATCTCTGAAGGAGTTCATATCTTCTCTCCTAAACTACTAAATAGCTCAATGCAAGAAAATTAAAAACTGTAAAAAACGTGGGTTTCTCTCTCTCTCTCTCTCTCTCTCTCTCTCTCTCTCTCTCTCTCTCTCTCTCTCTCTCTCTCTCTCTCTCTCTCTCTCTCTCTCTCTCTCTCTCTCTCTCTCTCTCTCTCTCTCTCTCTCTCTCTCTCTCTCTCTCTCTCTCTCTCTCTCTCTCTCTCTCTCTCTCTCTCTCTCTCTCTCTCTCTCTCTCTCTCTCTCTCTCTCTCTCTCTCTCTCTCTCTCTCTCTCTCTCTCTCTCTCTCTCTCTCTCTCTCTCTTTCCCTCTCCTCTTTCTTGATTTCTAAAATAGAACTTATACCAAAGAAGGAGAATGGCGATGGTATATATAGGCAAGGGGGAATATGGTCAATGGGGAACCAATGGTTAGGGATGAAGTGGTGCGAGTTGCACTCGTGACCCTTCGCCCAACCTTCGTGTCCCATGGGTAAAGCATCGCGACCCTTTGGTGAAGCGTTGCTACACTTCACCCATGCATTGCATACCTTTTCTTGATGCACTCGAACTCCTTCGCCCATGACTATCCTATCGTACCTCTACCCATTAACCACCTCGAGCCCTAACCTAGCCTAAACCCAAGCCACCCTATCCCATCGTACCTCTACATATTTTAGGTATGGGTATTTTCTATAGACATAAGTACAAAGTTGATAACAATTGATCTATGCACCATTATAGAGTTCAAGAATGCAAATAAGAATAACTCTCTTATTAATCTCTTAAGGAAAATCTCTCAAAACCTTAAGTTCTCAGTCTCAAACTCATAAGTTATGTCACACCTTGACATAATCTTATATATGAGATTATTAAACTCCTAATCCTAATAGGTAATATATCTAGATAAATTCTAAACATATTATAAATCCTAACTTCCATATCTCGTTAGGATTAGGCCTTATCTTGAATCTCAAGTTTCCTTTTCCTTCATGCTTAAGTCAACATTCCAAATAAAATAGGTCAAAACTCATCCAGGGGCATTCTCGTAATTCGTCTTGACATGAGCTTAATGTCGGCCAATGCTCTTCGAGTGGGCCGTCTATCAACAGCAAGGGTGCTCCGTCAGTCGATGGTCATGCTTGACTTCGACTCATACTTAGCTGAATGTGAATATGTACTGAATATCTCTTCTGAATATTCTAACACGCTCCATGATTTCCATAATGCTCCCAAACGTACATGGACATGTAAAGACTGTAAAACACACTGCATACACACATAATAGACTCCAAATATGGTCCAAATGATGTTCTAAAATTGGTAAATAACAAGGTATATCAGATACCTTTTGCACTCGGGAACTTAACACACTGGTTGTACTTGTATGGTATGGTTTTCATTTTCTAGATTCATGACCAGTCTAATATGGAATTGAAGGGCACATTTTTATCTATGAAAATAAAGTCAGCAATTTTCCTTACATCATCAACGAAGAATGGCAGCTGAATGTACTCAAGTGAATAGGTTGTTTCACCTGGAACTCTAGTGAGGGGTGTTCTAGTTTCTTTTAGTTTGGTTATGTTGAAATCCATGCATTTAAATTATTGTAGAACAACACACTACCAAAATTCCGGTGTCAATCACTACACTAGACAGCTCGAAACATGTGACAACGAGTTTTATAATGAGATCATCGTCATAGGTTTGTCAACGTTTAGCGTTTCTCTCTCATGAAATGAGATTATGTGGTTTGGGGCCATGCATAGGAGTGATTTCTTTGGATTTATTTTATGTTCTTCTTTTGGTAGGCTATTATGGAGTATCTTTAATTGATGGTGAGTCGCCTAAGATGAATTCGATTTGTTTAGAAGTATATCCCTTGGCTCTCCTAGTTTTATGTTAGAGACGAAGAGCTCGTAATTAAACTTAGAAGAGTTGTACCTTCATGGAGATTTTAGACCTACGGGGTGTCAATTGACTTCATTGACCCACCGTATAGGTTGAGGTGTTTGAAGATGAGGAATATTCTCGGTATGGGGCCTGTTGGTGAGGCTGGCGACTCGTCTTTGTCAGATTGCTCTCTTAGGGACAAATTAGGCATGAGATTTTCCTTTCAGGGTAGAAAAACTCTTCATTTCCTCAAGCTTCTCTTCTTTTTGATCTTTCAACTTCTTTGCTATGACTTGAATTCAAATTCTACATTCTTCAGTGGAGTGACCATTTTTCTTATGTAACTTGCAATATTTTTCAGGATCAAAGTTTGTGTCTCTTATGTCAGAAGGTCCGTCTTAGCGTAGTTATGTTCGCTAGATTGGGGACCGTTTTATCTATTCATCCATAAATTGTAGATGGTGACTGAATATTTTTCTAATAGGCTTAAGGCTGAAGCATGATGAAGATCGTCTTCAAGTGAGATTGGTGGATGAACGGTTAGTTCTTCTCTTAATCGCGATGAGATTTAGACAGAATTTTGTGATTCAAAATCTGATCTCTTTGAATTTATTGATATATGATCTTAAGAGTTTCATTTATCCCTTGGGATATTGCAAAGAGGACGCATTCTGATATGTTCTCTTCTATGAAGACAAAGTAGTTTTTCAAAGAAAGTGGTACTCGTAGGTTGAAATTGTGTATATAATGTCCTTCTAGTTCAGCGAACAATTCGGGCGATGGTCCTGTTAGATTGTTTTTTTAAAAGTCCTAATGTAACCAAACTATTTTTCCTCGTCACTGAGGTGAGCTCGAGAAACTGGGAGCCTAAAGGCTCTTACATTAGCTTTAGGATCAATTTTTTGACACTTCAAAAAAAATGATCTTTACAGTGTTGCGTGGGCGAGCATTTGTGATCCGATTTCTAAACAGAGTTCAACGTGTTTTCTCTATCACCCCATCTATGTTGGGTGATTAACTAGTGGCAATGCAGGCCGTCGATTTCAGTTGTACAAGCTTCGCATTGGTCTTCTCTATTTATATTTGGAAGGATTTAAAATCTATTGATCCTTGTTCATTGATATGTGGTGGTGAATTCAGAATTCCTCGGCCATTGGGAAGAGTTACAAATGATGGATGCTTTCGATATGAAAGAAGGGTCTTTGTTTCGCGTGTTGAACTCTTTTGTTGGATCCTGGCGTGGACATTTGAAATCGATGTGTCAGCGGATGCCCCAAGTGATTAACGCCTTGTTTGATCACAATCCGGTGGTGGAGGAGGTGATGGAGATCGCTCGTTTAAGCAACTTATGACTCCTAAAACTAGGGTTGTTCGCTGTGCAGTTATGAAAAGTGGGGGATCTGTGACATTTAGCTGCACAAGTTGTGAGTTTGTACTAGATGCAGTGACGGTACTCCTTGTTTGTAATGATGAGGTAACTTGCAAAACGTTGAGCTGAGTTTGAAGGGATGGACTTAAGTCAACTGACCGATCAACTCAAGTAGCGAGTCTTCTTTTTGATCCTAACCGTTTGAGGGCATCTAAACCCGAATCTAGACCGTATTCAAGTCTTTCGATACATGCATCGAGTGATCGAGAGGAAGCTTCATGATTTTACATTTGGTCTTTGAGAATGAAGAGACTTTTAGGATTTTCTTTAACTCATCTGTCGCTAGGGGAGCGAAAACACCAGTCGGTTGCCTTGATCTGGATCCAGCGGCAGACAAACTGTCAGTTCTCGTCCATGTTCAAGAATTATATCGATCACAAGGGATGCTTCCCGGATTCGGTTTCGTCGCTGAGAGAACTGCTGGTGGAGCGATCACGTTTAAGGTCTCAGGAACCACTAGTACGGGTGTTGTCGATCCAATGTTGGTGGATGCAGTGGGAGTATGACTCGTTTTCTGGTTGTGGCGGGGTTTTGGAGGGTTGTGATAACCTCCTCGGTTTGGGCTGATGTGTTGTTATTGATGGATTCATTGGTCCTTGGATCCATTTCAAATAGACTGATATTTGATCGAGCTTTTGAATTAAAGATTCTTCATCATCTCCCCACAGGCAACACAAAATTGTGGGAGATAAAACCCACAAGAAAGAACTTAATAAAACAAAGTTTTGTGTTTAGGGAGATGGAAAGAATCTCTTTAAATAGATTTTTAAGATAGTTTGGTCAAAATAGATCAATTTAGTAGCCCAAATTTATGGGTTAAATATAGGGATGGGAAAAATATTTGTATCTGAAGAACCCAACCTAACCCAAAGAAGTAGTACCAACCAAAATTGATTAGATATTTGAATAGATCCAGAATTTTAATATGTAAAGAACCAAAACCAAACTCGGACCAGAATATTTCGGGTACCTGAAGATATCTGCAGCACAATTTAAACATGAATATACTAATTATTTTAGATTTAATATCTTTGAGTATCAAAATTTATCAAAATATCAAAAAATTCAAAAACAAATCACAAATAATTATCTGAAAATAGTCAAAAATTCTCAACATATCAAAAATTTGTTCACTTAAATATCCATATCAACCAAAATTTTATGTTACTTTTAGATATTTAGTCTTAATTTATTTTATATTTTTATGTTGTATATTATTTTATATTTGGATTTTGAATGTTTGAATGTATATTTTTATTAAAATATATTTACAGAATTTAAATTGGTATCTAGACCCAAACCGAATCTGCAATGATCTAAACCGAACTCGAAACAAGATTTATAAATAAAATGTGGTTTAAATCTCTAGCCCCAAAAACACAGCCTCTGAATAGACCTTAATTGAACGCATACCCGAACGCGCATCTAGTTGAATCTTACTCTAACGCAATCATACTAAAAAAATATTGAAATTAACTAAAAGAATACAAATCTATTTTTTAAGTAAAAAAGGAATAACGCTTCTAAAGTGACAGTCATGATCCCTACTATCCTCTAACTAAACATACTTATTTTTTTAATTAAAAGTTATATCCTAAATTAAAAATAAAAACTGTAAACATAATGGTTTTTTATGTGACATTGTGAAGGAAAGAAGAAGCACTTATTTGCTATTTAACCAAATATAAATTGAAATTAAGTAGATGGCAAATATATTTGTAACACATGTTAGTCAGTTATACTTTTCTCATATGCAAGTGCCTAGTTAACAAAGAGACAAGGGATGGCGGCTACAAAAAAAAATATGGACAAGAATTAATGAGCACTATTCACCATACTTGACAATCTTAGTTACAACATATGTATTACGTACATGTGATGGAGCTGATGGTACCATATTAGATGATGAACTACACGAGTTTGGGATCTCTGAAACTCCACTGATTGTGCCTGAAACGAACCGAGAAGCACAAACGAACCAAAAGGCACAAACATGATTTAGAAGTTCAAGAATGTTTTGTTCTGTATCGCTAAAGTAGTATAGAATTACTTGATACCAAAAGTACTATATCTGAGCCGGTGGGATAGAATTTGGTGATCATGAGCATAATATCCAACGACTAAGTCTTTCTAGTAGAACGCATGATAAGGGGAAGAGCAACTTTTATCACCAAAATAATGTAGATGATGGGGCTGGTGGTAGGACACACAACCTTAGATACTAAACATTAATCCAACTCTAACCATAACCCCAACCTCTAAATACTAAGCTTAAACTCCAATCACTAAACACAAACACAAATATGATTTGGAAATTCCTGAATGTTTTGTTTCATACCCTAAATTAAAATAAAACTACTTGGTCCAAAACTATTCTATCTGAGACTAGTGGAATAGAAATTGGTGATCATGAACATAATATTCAACAACTAATTCCTCCTGGGGGAACACATGATAAGGGGGGAACACATGATAAGGGGAAGAACAACTTTTATCACCAAAATAGTATAGGTGATGGAGTTGATGGTACCACAAGCAACCCCTAAATACTAAACATTACTCCACCCCCAACCCCTAAATGCTAAACCTTAAATCCCAATCATTAAACCCAACACACAAATATAAACTACAAAATATAGTTATAATATTTTAAATAAGATTAAAAGCTGAAATAATATATAATATTTTATAATATTAAGCTATACTATTTAAAATGGAAAGTAGAATAGATTGTGAACTAAAATCATTTGTGTGATGTAGTTAACGAAATGATAAATTGAATTTTTAAATCATACAAAATGGCAGATAAGAGAAGTATCAAATTTGAAGGCATGGCATATTGTTCTATTTAAAGAAAATAATATAGAAAAACGTAAAGAAAATAATATAAAAAATGTAAGAAAATAATATAGAAAATAATATAGAAAGACGTAAATCATACAAAATGGCAGATAAGAGAAGTATCAAATTTGAAAGCATGATATATTGTTCTATTTAAGGAAAATAATATAGAAAAACGTAAAGAATCAACGATTGAATATGAAAGTATAGGAACTTAGCATAAACAGCTGCATTAAATAACACATACTATACTATAATTTATTTTCACCTAATATAGTATAGTCGGTGACTTCATCTTCGTCTTCTTCTCCTATTTTGCATATCTGGTATTACACATTTACTGGCTTATCATCATTATTTTTCACCACCATATAAAGTTGACGAGCCATCATCTCTTCTTTTTATGGCACAACCACATATTTATCGGTCCTTCGTCAAGCATTAACTCAGGATCTCGCTTCTCCGATTCCACATTCTCACACGTTCATCTTTTTTGGAATCCTAGAATCTTCTCCTCTCCATCAGTGAACGAGCTTTCGAAAACGGTCTTTTTCACAACAAAACATCACCATCTCAACAAAACATCGCTAGAGAAGCTATCGATGGCATCGCAGTCTCTCTCAGTGAAACTATTCGCTTTCCCTAATTTTAAAAATAAAAATTTATCAGATATTGATACGTGAAAACTGTAAAGTCACGATTTATTTTTCACTTTAACCAATTATTAAATTATTTAATTTTGCTGCAGGTTGTACCGATTATGGAGAATGGTATAATCGTATTATTATATAAAATATACGATGTATATGTAGAACTTAGATCTATTTTTTGATAGTGAATAATAGTTTTATTTTGGGTAATACAGTGCAAATTCCCAAGAAAGAAGTTGATAGCAAACGAAAAAAAACGTATAGCTCTTCTCATAGTTCAAATAAAAATTTTAAAGGTATGAATCCAAATAAAGAGAAGATAAATGAAATTATGGCCAACACGAATTATAAAGTCGGATCAAAGGTATTGCTCCATTTTTATCACCCTCTATACAAACAACATTTTTTATCCTGAATTTGCTGACAAAACAAAAAATATATCTTGAATTTATTTTTTGTTTTATTTTCAAACAATAAAAAATCTACTAAAGTCTCGAAAACTGCGCATGTGCTAAGAATTGCTGAATGACGTCGTATGTGATTTTAGGAAACTTGCGACGTAGTAGTTTCAGTTTTGTGTTTCTTGAAAAATCAATAGAAAGGCGGTGGTGGAGGAGATGCATATGATACTCCTATTACAGGCGGTAGTGGTCCCTCATAAGCAGGAGACGGTGGTGGTGGACTGAGTTGAACTACAGGAGGTGGTGGTGGAGGCGATTCTTTACACGGAGCTGATGGTGGGCAGTGGCGGAAAGTTGTGGTGGACTGGAGGCGGTGGCGGAGATCTGTAATGAACCCCAGGTGAAGACGGTGAGTTATGATAGACTTGCGGTGGCGGTGGAGAGCTGTAATGTACTGTTGGTGGAGGAGGAGAGTTGTAATGGATAACCGGTGGAGGAGGTGATGAGTACTCTATGCACGGTGGAGGTGGAGGTGGTGGTGGTTCAATGCATGGAGGTGGGGGAGGAGATGAATATACTGGCGGTGGAGGGGGTGAGCTGTTAAATACTGGTGTTGGTGGGGGAGGTGGAGATACATAGGAAAAACTTGGTGGCGGCGGCGGTGAAAAATGTGGTGGTGGTGGTGAATAATTCGGTGGTGGTGGTGAGCTGTAATAGTAAGGGACAGGGGGTGGGGGAGAAAATTGTGGTGGTGGAGGTGGCGGTGAATGGGGTGGTGGTGGTGGTGGTCGAATGCAATATACCGGTGGTGGAGGTGTAGATGACAGTGGGGGTGGAGAAGAGAATACTAATGGAGGCGGAGGTGGTGGTTGAGGAGAATATACCGGCGGAGGTGGTGGAGGAGAATATACTGGCGGAGGTGGTGAAGGAGAATATACCGGCGGAGGTGGTGGAGGAGAATATACTGGCGGAGGTGGGGGAGGAGGTGGTGACGGTGGTGGTGGTGGTGGAGGGGAATATATGGGAGGAGGTGGAGGGGAATACATGGGAGGCGGTGGTGGTGGTGGTGGAGGAGAGAAAACCGGCGGAGTTGGAGGTGAATAAACCGGAGGTGTAGTGAAAATTGGCGATGGTGGTGGTGAAGGCAGAGATGTCGGTGGTGACGGAGTTACAATCGGAGGACGAGGCGAAACAGAACGGCCACAACTAAACGATGCACAATTAACCGGGGGAAGAGACAAGAACGATTTACAGTGCTCTGGAGACCTCTGAGCAGGTCTTGCCGTCAAACAATTTCTCCGATCATCAAACTCCGGCAAGGCAAGGCACACAGGTGCTTCTCCGGTGAAGAAATTGTAACTAAAAGTGAAGTTCTCAAGCTTCGGCAACTGGCAAATACTTGCAGGAATCCTCCCAGATAACTTATTATGCGCCACATTAAGCTGCTCCACTGACACCATTTCGCCGACACTCTCCGGCAATGTTCCGACGAGCTCGTTAGAGCTAACGTCAAACACCGTCACGTTTTTTAACCGTCCAATATCCGTCGGTAGACAAGAATTAAGGCCATTGTTCATGAATACGATCTCGTTCAGATTCTTCATTTCCACCATACTCGAAGGGATACAACCGTGGAACCGATTATTCGCAAGGACAATGACGGAAACCGGCGAGTCTCCAAAATTATCAGGTAATTCAAACCGGAACCGGTTATGGTTGATGAAAATCGCGTCTAAATCTTTACTGAAAAGCTCTTTCGGTACAGTTCCTTCAAACTCGTTAAACCGGAGATCTAAAAACTTTAACGACGGTAACCGGAGAACAACCGCAGGAAATTTCCCGGCAAACCGGTTATTGCTGAGATCAAGCTCGAAAAGAAGCTTAAGCCGTTTGAACCCATGCGGTACTGTACCACAAAACCGGTTTGAGTTTACATGAAACAAAGCTAGATCTGATAACAAACCAAGCTCCTCAGGTAAATACCCCGCGATATCGGCGTGATTAAGATCGATTCCGGCGACAGTACGGATCCTCTGGTGATCGAGCGCCCGCGAACAGAATACTCCGGTGTAGTTACAGACATTGGATCCAATCCAATCTGCGGTGAAATTGAAAGGATCGGAGAGGATTGCTTGTTTCCAAGCTTGAAGAGCTATGTAAGCATTTCGTAGTCTAAGGTTTTCAAAGACGAGGAATGAATCGACGGTGACTTTCTGGCTGCGCTCGGCGAACTCGAGTAGCTGACGGCGTTGAATGTGACGGACTTCGCTGTCGGAGAGAGTACCGTGAGAAGAGATTGAGAGAGAGTGAGAGAGATTGAGTAGAAGGAAGAGGAGGATGAAATGAATCGTCTTCTTCATTTCACTGCACAAGACATCTGAGTGGAGTGGCAATGGGGTTGAGAATTTGAAGAAGCAACGGTAAATAGGAAATATATAATATGGGGAGATGCGAGGAAGAGGCGCGTTGTTTGTGTTGTGTGGAAGGAGAGAGAGAGGTGAGAATATAAATGAACGAGAGACAGCTCACTGACAGCTCAAACCGAACCCATTTGCTTTCTCCAACATTTTCAAATTGTCTTCCTTTATAAAACTTTATATTATTAATATCCTCAACACCATCTTATTCAACAATATATTTTATCAAAAAAAACTAGTATTTTGAAATGCATAGGGTTATTTGCATGAATTTATTTATATGTTATTATTATTTTTAATTAAATATCTTCAAATTCATTCCGAAGAATCAGTATACAAACACCGACTTTGTAAATTTTGGCAGAAAGTCGTAGTACATAAATTGCAGGGCAAATATCTCAAACAGTTTTTTTTTAAAAGTTTTTGTCACAAAAATAAACTTTGAAAACAAAAAGATCAAAATAATTTTTTTTATTTTTAAAAATTTTAATATTTTAAATTTTTAAACCTCAACTCCAAAAGCTCCACCCCATAGCTCTAAACCTTAAGTTTAAATTAGTTAACCCAAATGTATAAATATATATTTATATCCTTTAATAAAGTCTATTTTGGTCATTTTTCTCTTTGAATGCTATTTTTGGAATAAAAAATTTTTAAGGTCTATTTTGATATATATCTCTAAATTGTATGGAACAATATGAACAAGAAATAAAAAATCTGCTGCGGAAAGAAAATCTAAACATGGAAAAGAAGATAAGAGACCAAAGTCTTCAACACCAATGAACACTGGTGTCAAACCATCTAATTATCAGCGACATTTCATAAAAGCCACCACCTCAGAAACAATCCATGGCTACATTACACCGGTTCCACTAGAAGACCGGCTCCCAAAAACCTAGCCGCCTTAAGTTACCTTGTTGCCCCGCCGCTCATAAGTCCTAGCAAAAAGAAGATGTGTTCATATGTTATTACCTAAATGAAGATGTGTTATCAAATTGATTCCAAGCAAAAAGATGACTTCATCGAAAGGTCTTTGTGGGTTGCAGCAAAGAATAATTATATATATATATAAATGAAGATGTGTTAATCAACTTTGTTTACTTTTTCATATTTCTCAATCATCTCCAGAAAATGAATTCCATAAATAGCGGGCAAAGGAACATGATTTTCATTAACATATAAGTAAATGCAACAATATTTTGAAGGTATATTATCAAAATCTTATGTAGTAGTATGTGCTGGCTTTTGATGTTTTTGTTTTTTTTTTGAACATTTCGACATAGCAAACTAGATGTTACATATTTAATCAAATTACTTGCGCAATATTATTATTATTTTTCTTTTATTTTATTTTTTTGTTAACAAGGAGGTGTCTGGGTCTTCGGTCCAAATAATCTCTCAGGCCCGGGACCAGTCGTCTTCCCAGGCCCAGGACTAGTTGTCCCCCCTAGGTCCGGGACCAGCCGGCGCTAATACCGTTTCTGGCGTAAAGCATTCCTCCCTTCGTTGATCGAACCCAGAAACGCAACAGCACCAACGCATGCACTTAAACAGACTGGGCTGCAACATCCGTGGTTATTTTTCTTTTACTTAAATTGCAATATATATATTTTTGCGATGACAAATCACCATACGTGACTCATAATGTATAGTTAAAAGTTTTATTCATAGTATATGAGACTAGATGGATTTTATTCACACTATATTTAATATTTAATGAACTCTACATTTAATATTCGCAAAATGTTACATAATACATAACTCAGACTTGGTCTCGAAACAATAGAAAACAAAAATCTTCTCTCTTAATATAAAATATAGGAAAAATAAATAAATCACGTGTAATTGACAAAAATAAAATAAAAATTGCGTGTAGATAATTATATAATTATAATAATAATGAAAACGCGCAAAGAAAAGGGGTAGGAAGAAAAGGATAATGCCAGCTTTTGAGCCTTTCTTTTGTCCTTCGATGTTGAAATTCGTTTTCAACAGATTCTACAGAAGCAAACAAAACTAAATGTGTTGTAAACTTTATGGTTTTCGAATACACATAAGTGGACTTATCTTTTTGGTCTACATTTAGGCCATCGGCCCATATGTATTTTGGATTGGGCCAACCCATTTACCATTTGTCTTAGCCGACATTAAGCCTTGTAAACTTGTCTCACATCTACTATAAGATGTGGGCAAGTCGGCCATATGCTCATATATATATATATATATATATATATGCCTCTATTGTAGTTATTTGATAAACAAGAAAAGCAATAAGAACAAGTCCTAGACACAATCTAACCTAGCCGCCTACTCTCTCTCTCTCTCTCTAACCTAGTTCCAGTTCGAGATCAACCTCTAGTGGACACGAGATTTACAACACGTTATCAGCACGATCCTGCTCTAAGCACAACCATCTCGAGTCCTAGTTCAAAGCCCTACAAGCCGGCACAACCCCAACACCAACCCGGAACCCTAAATCGGCGAATCTCTCTCTCTCTCTTAGTTTTGATCGATTGATTCATAGATCTAAGAACTAATCCACTTTGTATCTTTTCTTTGGTTGATTGTTTAAGGTTCCCAAGAGGAAACCAAGGAGAAAAATCGACAAGGATTAAGGTATGTCATCAAACCTATCTTGAGGTTCATCCGATTTTTAAACCTAAAAGTTTAGATCTGTTGTTGAAGTTATCACGGTTTGGTTTTTTGAATTTTCGCCATTGCTAAGATTGAAATCGAACCATTAGGTTGCTAGATGTTCATTTTTAGGCTGCTAGACAATCGAAACTTCTAAAAGCCTAATCTAAAAAGGAAAACCTAAATCAATCCGATTTAGGAAAACCTAACCTAAAAGGAAAACCCTAATCCAAAAAGGAAAACCTAAATCAATCCGATTTAGGAAAACCTAACCTAAAAGGAAAACCTAATTATAAAAGGAAAACCTAATCAGAAAAGGAAATTTTCCTAAAATAGAAACTTACCTAAGCTTACATGAACTTACCAAAACAGAAACTTACCCAAAAAAGAAATTTACCTAAAATGGAAACTTACCTAAAAAGGAAACTTTCCTAAAATGGAAACTTACCTAAAATGGAAACTTACCCAAACTTACCTAAAGCGAAACGTACCTAAAAAAAAACTTTCCTAAAAATGGTCGATGATGCTAGACCATGGACCGCGGATGGTCAGTGGTACGTACCATGCGGTACGAATGAGTCACGAACGCGGATGAAAGACGGCACAGCCAGTCACGTATCATACGGTACGAACCCGCGGTTATCCATACGAACCACGACCCGCGATTAAACCATGAACCGCGGATGGTACATGGTACACACCATGCGGACGAACGGACCACGAACGTGGACGATGGACGGTATGTACCATCCGGTACGACCAGTCATGTACCATACAATACAACCCGCGGTGATCCGTACGAACCCCGACCCGCGGTCAAACCACGATCACGAACGGTCGATCACCCGCACCATGCGGATAGACCACGGTCTGTGCAGGTCGATGATGCTTACCCTCAGGAACGACTAGACCTTGATCCGCAACGATCGATGATGCGTACCCAGTACGGCTAGATCGCGGATGGTCGATGACCCGTACCAGTACTTACGGATAGACCACGAACCACATAGGTCGATGAAGCGTACCACGACGTACAACCAGACCGTGTGCTTGTCCAATCAGTTTTACAACTGATTTTCATTAAGATTTTTAATGGACAAGAGATGTGGTATGATAAGACTTAAGCAATTTTAATCTCATTTTCAGATGCCAAACATCACAAACTTGGACTTTGCACCCATCAATATCAAAGGTGACAATTACGTGCAATGGGCATTAGACATTGAGATATCTCTTGGAGCCAAAGGCCTAGAGCATTGCATCATTGAAGATAACAATGCCAGTAAGAGAGAAAACTCAAAAGCCCTGATGCACATCCGACATCACATAGAGGAAAGCTTGAAAGCTCAATACCTCACAGTGAATGATCCATATGAGCTATGGAAAGAATTCAAGATGAGATATGATCATCAGAGGACTCTGGTTCATCCAGCAGCCACCTATGAGTGGATACACCTCAGGATTCAGGACTTCAAGTCCGTGAACGAGTACAACTCAGCCTTGTTCAGGATAGTCTCACAATTGAGGCTATGTGGCGAGATTGTAACTGATACGCAGCTGTTAGAAAAGACATTCCAGACAATGTCTTCAAGCAATATGTTGCTTCAGCAACAATATAGACAAAAAGGTTTCAAAACCTACAGTGAACTCATTCACTGTCTATTGCTTGCTGAACAGAACAACGAGCTGCTCTTGAAGAACAATGAGCTTAGACCCCCAGGTACTAAGCATGTCCCAGAGGCAAATCATGCCCAGCCTAAGGATGATACAGAGGCTAACCATGTCCATTATGACCAAAAGGGTCGCAGTTCCTCATATGGTCGAGGACGCGGCCGCGGAAGTCAAACGCGAGGACGTGGACGTGGTAACCATAACAAAGGGCGTTCTACCCCTTATGATCGTCCAAACCAGTCCAATCATGGACGTGGTAAAGGCAAAGGCACTGAGACATCTTCAAGGATTGAGAATCCTGGGACTTCACCTTGCCACAGATGCGGGATGTCAAACCATTGGGCAAAGAATTGCCGAACCCCTAAGTATATGGTTGACCTCTATCAAGGGAGTCTAAAAGGCAAGAACCCAGAAGCTCATATGATGTATCATGATGATGAGGGTGACTTTGATCACAACAGAGAAGATCCTACAGATCACGAAACTGATCATAGCAAAGACGATCCTACAGATCATGAAACTTCAGACATGTTGAAGTAATAACCAAGTAGAATAGAAGTGATGTTTTGGTGTTTAGGCTCGTTATATTTTTAAATGTTTTTATTTTATGAAACTTTGTTACTCCTTTCATTATAATATATGAATGATTTAGACTATATTTTATTGTCTAGAATGAAAGGAAGTATGGACACACTTGTGGTTGACAGTGGATCAAGCCACACTATCCTGAAGGATAGGGCATTCTTCGTTGATCTAACGTTGAAAGATGCCAATGTAAACACAATAGCTGGTGTATCATCACTTATAAAAGGCTACGGCCAAGCTTACGTTCTGTTACCAAATGGAACACATCTAGAAATAGATGAAGCATTATACTCTCCCGATTCAATGAGAAGCCTGTTGAGCTTCAAAGACATTCGCAAGAATGGTCTACACATTGAGACAATTGGAGAAGGAGCCAAAGAGTTCTTGAATATATATGAACTCGACCATGACCATAAGAAGGTCTTGGAAACGATACCAGCTATGGCCACTGGTCTTTACTATGCCAAGATCAGTGCGGTCGAAGCCAATGCTATAATAAGCAAAGAATTCAAAGATAATTTCAACTTGTGGCACGACCGCCTAGGGCATCCTGGGACGTCTATGATGCGTAGACTTATCATAAACTCAAATGGTCATAACCTTAAGGGTAGACGAGTTATCCCTAAGAACCATACATGTGCGCCATGTGCACAAGGGAAACTTCAAGTCAGACCATCACCAGTCAAAATAACAAAGGAAACCATAGGTTTTCTGGAAAGGATTCAAGGTGACATCTGTGGACCAATCAATCCACCCAGTGGAACGTTTAGGTACTTCATGGTACTCATTGATGCGTCCACAAGATGGTCCCATGTGTGTTTATTGTCCACACGTAATCTAGCCTTAGCTAGACTACTTGCCCAAATCATCAGATTGCGAGCACACTTTCCAGACTTTCCTTTAAAGACTATACGTCTTGACAATGCTGGTGAATTCACTTCCCAAGCCTTTTATGAGTATTGTATGTCCATGGGGGTGACAGTTGAACACTCCGTGGCACATGTCCATACACAAAATGGTCTAGCCGAATCTTTTATCAAAAGGATTCAGATGATTGCTAGACCTTTACTCATGAAAAGTAACTTACCGACCACAGCTTGGGGTCACGCAGTATTACATGCTGCGGAGTTAATACGCATCAGACCGTCCAATGAGCATAGATATTCGCCATCCCAACTCTTAACGGGTCGAGAGCCAGACATCTCCCATCTAAAAACATTTGGATGCGCCGTTTATTATCCAATTGCTCCACCACAAAGAACAAAGATGGGAGCTCAAAGGAGGATGGGAATATATGTCGGATATGAATCTCCCTCGATCATAAAATACCTCGAGCCAACCACGGGTGATCTATTTAAGGCCAGGTATGCAGATTGCCACTTCATGGAATCTGAGTATCCGACATTAGGGGGAGACAATAGCAGACTGGTAAAAGAAATCACATGGAATCATACATCCATCACATGGCAAGATCCTCGAACTCAAGCATGCGATCTTGAGGTTCAAAAGATTATACATCTACAAGAGCTAGCTAATAAATTGCCAGATTCCTTTACCGACCCAAATAGAATGACTAAGTCATATATACCAGCTGCTAATGCACCAATAAGAATAGATGTCCAAAAGGGACATAACCAAGTGGCTACAGAGTCTAAAGCACGTCTCAAATGTGGCAGACCAATTGGTTCCAAAGATAAGGCCCCTCGCATGACTAAGAAAGGTGCAAAACAAACCGTGGTCGAGGGGCACAAGGATCTGGTCGATGTGGTCGACCCATCAGTCCCGAGGCTCCGGGACACGGGTGAACCAACGTCCGGACTCATTCCGGACGTACCAGAATCCGCAGACATGAGCATTGGTACGGATGCTAAGGTACCTAATGGGATTTGGGACGCCAAAACTTAGGGTACTGAACCTCCAGACAATGAAGAGATCTCTACAAACTATACCATGTCTGGAAAACAATGGAACAAAAAGCATGTTGACATGAATGATATATTCGCATACCATGTAGCACTTGAGATCATCAATCATGATGATGAGGATCTAGAACCCACGTCAATATATGAATGCATGCAAAGAAAATATTGGCTTAAGTGGAAAGAAGCCATAAACGTGGAGTTAAACTCTTTTAAGAAGAGAGGTGTATTCGGTCATATTTTCCGAACACCAAATGATATAAAGCCAGTGGGCTACCAATGGGTCTTTGTGAGGAAAAGAAATGAGAACGGTGAAGTCGTGAGGTATAAAGCCCGACTTGTTGCACAAGGATTCTCACAGAGACCGGGAATCGATTATGAGGAGACTTATTCTCCCATGGTGGATGCAACAACATTCTGATTCCTAATCAGTCTGGCCATAAGAGAAAATCTGGATTTACGGTTAATGGATGTAGTAACTGCATATCTTTATGGTCCACTGGATAATGAAATATAAATGAAAGTACCAGATGGTATAGAAATACCAAAGAATGCCAAAGGTTCTCGAGAACAACATTGCATCAAGCTTAACAAAGCTTTGTATGGCCTGAAACAATCAGGTCGAATGTGGTACAATCGGTTAAGTGAATACTTACTGAAAGAGGGCTACAAGAATGATCAAGTAAGCCCATGTATATTCATTAAGAAATCGAGCCAAGGCTATGTGATCATAGCCGTGTATGTTGATGACCTCAACATACTCGGAACGGCCAATGAAATTGCTTCAGCAGTTGAGTACCTCAAACAAGAATTTGAGATGAAAGAATTGGGAAAGACCAAGTTTTGCCTGGGACTGCAAATTGAACATCTTACAGATGGAATCCTTGTGCAACAAAAGACCTATACTGAAAAGGTTCTTAAAAGGTTTAAGATGGATAAATGTCATCCACTTAGCAGTCCTATGGTTGTAAGATCCCTTGGTCTTGAAACTGACCCTTTCATACCAAAGGCAGAGGATGAAGAGGTGCTCGGTCCGGAGTATCCTTACCTCAGTGCCATCGGTGCCTTAATGTATTTAACTACACATACTAGACCTGACATCTGTTTTGCTGTGAGTCTTTTATCCATGTTCAGCTCATGCCCGACCATAAGGCACTGGAATGGGATCAAACACATCCTAAGATATCTGCAAGGAACTAAGGATGTGGGATTGTTTTACTCTAACCAAAACAAAGAAAGTTTGATTGGTTTTGCTGATGCAGGTTTTCAATCCGACCCACATACTGCTAAGTCTCAAACAGGTTATGTTTTCACATATGGAGGCACATCCATTTCATGGAGATCAGTCAAGCAGACCATATCGGCAACATCATCCAACCATTCGGAGATATTGGCCATCCATGAAGCAAGTAGAGAGTGTGTCTGGTTGAGACTTATGACACATCAGATTCGGTCATCATGTGGGATCACAGATGGAAAAGATGAACCGACCATCATCTATGAAGACAATGCGGCCTGCATAGCCCAACTCAAAGATGGATACATCAAGGGTGACAAGACGAAGCATGTTCTCCCCAAGTTCTTCTTCACCCATGATCTACAGAAAGAAGGCGAGGTCAAGGTACTCCAGGTCAGATCCAGTGAGAACTCAGCCGACCTCTTCACCAAGGCATTACCAACTTGCACGCTCAAGAAGCTCATGTTCCAGATTGGTATGCGATCATTGAAAAGCCTTCAGTGATGTTCACTTCAGGGGGAGTAATGCGGCTGTACTCTTTTTCCTGTCTATGGCTTCCCTTTTTACCACATTGGGTTTTGGGTTTACCATAGAGAGGTTTTAATGAGGCAGTATACCAAACGCATTGCGAACTCTAGATGGTTATGGCATTCAGGGGGAGTGTTGTAAACCTTATGGTTTTGGGAATGCACATAAGTGGGCTTATCTTCTTGGTCTACACTTAGGCCATCGGCCCATATGTATCTCGGATTGGGCCAGCCCATTTACCATTTGTCTTAGCCGACATTAAGCCTTGTAAACTTGTCCCACATCGACTATAAGATGTGGGCAAGTCGGCCATATGCTCATATATATATATGTGTCCCCATTGTACTTATTTGATACACAAGAAAAGCAATAAGAACAAGTCCTAGACACAATCTAACCTAGCCGCCTACTCTCTCTCTCTCTAACCTAGTTCTAGTTCGAGATCAACCTCTAGTAGACACGAGATTTACAACAAAATGTCTTTAAAATAAAAACACCTTAACATATACGGTATATGAGATGGCATGATTTCCAATTAATCATATTATGTTAACTATAATTATTTTCTAAATGTCTTAAGCAATAACAAAGTATAAAGAAAAGAAAGCAGTTAACCACGCTTTAGTGGTCAGCCGGATGGTAGTTGATGTCTTATGATGACTATAAAAATCGCGGTTTCAAACGATGACATGCGTATCTAATTTTCTTTGTGAGTAATCGGGTCTGACTGACGCATGTAATAAGGCATCTGAGATTAGTCGGTTGACTGTCCATCGGATATTTTGGATCAACAATAAAAAAGAATTACAAAATAATGCAAATAAATAAATAAAATAAACTGAATATAGGTGGCTAAGTGACAAGTCTGTGTAATATAGTTGGTTAAGTTATATAATGATGTCGAATCATGGCGTCATTGAGATGGTGTAACTGATATAGTTTATTTATTACCAGTTTTAGGTCATGTTATAGACTTTATTTAGGGTATATTATGTGTGTCTAAACTATGTTTTAAGGTCTTCGCGGGTCCAAATACGTTTTGGAGATATATGAAGATATTTGGAGCTTTTGGAGCATTTAGAGGAGAATAATCCGTAGCTGATCATTGAGAGAGTCAAAGTACAAGACTGTCGTCGATCGACAACACAACCTTGGCGTCGGCTGATATTACATGACCAAGAGCGATCGATGTTGCAGACTTGCCATCGATCGATAATCAATTCACAGACAGCCGATTTCAAGCCAAAGTTAGAGACAAGACATAAGATTACGAGATTACCCCTGGACGAGTTTTTGACCTAGATTTCATGGTTTTATATTTATACTTTATGTATTATACCAGAGTGAGGGGTGTGAGTGTGCAAGTGGCAGATTGTGTGCACCAACATTCCATTATAGTTCTATAGTTTTGCACCAGCACCCCATCATAGTTTTAGGATTTATTTAGGGAGAAGATTCATAACTCCTTAGAGAAACTTGTATTGGAACCCCAATATTTTATCTATGCATTAAATTCAGATTATTATTCTTACTTTAATTATGTTTCAGTAGTTATCAACTAGATTTATGGTTGAATGATAGCAATCATGGATTAGCCCAAAATTAGGATAGTTAGGTTAAGTTAATATCCATCAATTGAATTGTGCTTAATGCTTGCATTCTAGAGTAGTTAACTAGGATCTCGAAAGTAGGACATGGACGACTACGAGAGTAGGTTATGTGCCAGAATAGACTCCATTGAACTAGGTTGTTAGGCACATGCGAGAGCTGGTCTAATTTGCTTAGTGAGCATATCAAATCTCGTTCACACTTCCTTTTGATTTCACCGTCGATCGACACCAGGCCTTAGCCGTTGATCGATGGTCTTTCCTTTTGCTCGCATACAAGAGTTGGAGTTAAAAGGGTCAGAATAATTAATATTTGAGTTCTAGAATATTTACATATTTGTGCCTCCTATTCCCTGTAATTCATTAAGCTTGAAACCCTAGATCTAGCATATTTACATTTGTATATAGTTAATCTATCATCATATTTCCATATTTATATTATTAGCATATTTTCATATTGCATCTATACCTTCTAATAAGGAATATTTCCTTGACCTGATTACTTGTTACCAATATATATAATTACCTACCTTAGTCTTTATAAATAAGAAATTTATTGTGTGTCATTGTTCTCTGTGGATTCAATCCCTAAGTACTACACTTGATCTCTCTTAGCAAGAGTATTATTTTGTGTGTTAAGATTAAAGGTTAATTTGACAATTATTTGTTTAGGATATTTATACCCTGTTAGAACATAAAAACACCAAGTGTCGCACATACAAGCAAACTGCCACAGGAATCAGTGAATGTTAAATAGACATCTTCATGTTAACCTCACATCCGTTTTCTATTGCTTGTCCAAGGCTCAATATATTATGCTTCAGGTTGGGTATGTAATATATGTCTTTGAGGGTCTTCTTCTCTCCAGTCTTGCATACAAAAGTAAAAACACCCTTTCCAACAATATCAACACACGGACCATCTCCAAACTTCACCTTCCCTTTGTTGTTGAGATTCAAACTCGAAAAGAACTCCTTGTTTTCCTTCATGTGATTGCTTGCTCGCTCGCTACATTATCCAAATAATGTCAAGATTAGTGTTGGAAATCAGCTTTGGTTCTTTCAAACTTTCTAAGAAAGTGTGATATAGTGTCTGGATGATCCACTTTGGCATCTCTAGTAATCTCTGCAAACCACTTTCTAAGAACGGTGTTAAAGTGTGGTTAGTTAATAGTAGATTTTTTATCATAGTTTTATTCTTGACTCGATAAAAATCTTTGAAAAACTTATATATATATAATAAATAAAACTCAAAAACAATAAAATAGCGTTAGCGAACCTCCCTCAGACTTAAATTACATTGTCCCTAGTGTAATACGTCTCAGATCGGTTAGGAAAAATTAAATCATAAGTAAAAAGTGTTAGGGATAGGCGAATATACCAACATTGTTAGGTGTATCGATTGACAGTAGTAGGCGAGCATCGACCGATTGTAAATTATCATCAACGATCGATGGTGAACGTGTGGTGTTGATCGATGTTGTATTCAAACTATCGGGAACCTTCATATATAGAATAGATACTGAATTAGGTAATAATATAAATAAATTTAGGAGCTCGTTACGCTATGTTAGAGCGCCATCGATCGATAGCAACAAGGAGGCGTCGGTCGATGGTAGGCTGTCAGACTGAATCGTGAGTGTCAACTCTCCATTCTGATCATCTCTATTTAGGTTAGCTCTGTTAGACACTCAAACACATAGTAAAAATAAGATCCAAACAGTAATAAATAAATAGTTAGTCGAAAATAGAAATGCAACAAAAATAAATAAACAGAAGTATAAGTCTGAAAGGGAAATGAATTAAAAGAGAAAGGAGTGACAAAAAAAACTACTCCTCGTCGGATGTATCATGGTCCTCATGTTGCTGCTTCTGGGGTCTTGGTGGTGATTTGGCGTGTGTCCTCGAACGGATGAAGCACTGGCATCGTGACATTGTCTCTACCCTGGCCCATATCGCTCGAAGCGAGTCCAACAAGACCCGCTGGAAAGCACCATGGTCGCGTATGGGGATCTCTGGAATCTCAGGAAAGGCTGGGAGAGGCAGAAATGGTTGTACTGGCTTGTCCGCTGCGACTGGGTGTGCTGGGCGAATGCCTCCTCTACGTCGTACTCTGAGGGGTGTGGTGTGGATGTGAAGCTCAGCTGGGTGGAATGCGAGGCGCTGTAGATAGTCAGAGAAATTTGTCACCTCTCGCAGTGGAAGTGCTATCAGCCGCGGTCCCTCGTCATCCACAAAAGACCAAAAGCGTCCGTCCTTCAGCCACTGGGCCCTCGTCAGGTGACCCTCATCCATGAAGCGCAATTATCTCTCCACCAAAGTTCCCTCGAGGATAATGCCAAAAAATCTGAAGATGGGTGTCAAGAGGCTCCCTATCGTCTCCCTCTTCGCGCCAGAACCCTTGAAGGGTTTATCCTTCACGGTCGCCAAGTGCTCCGCAGAAATAGCCCCCATGTTCACCTGCTGATCGGTCATCGGTGGGGGGAAGAGCACGTCGTCCAGCTGAACTAATTCCCTGACAGAATAGTATAGCAGTGTCAGCTCTTGGACCCGAACCTTGTTAGGTTCCATATTGCACAACAAGGTGTTGGCAAGGACTTTCAAGAAGTAGCGCAGCGTCGGGTGACGGACATCCGTCTGGGTGGCTGAACCGGAGTCGAAGTGGCCAGTCCCAAAGAGTTCCCAGAAAGTAGGTAGGCCAGGGAAAGCAGCGACTCAGCAGGCGCTGGCACCAATGTCGAAGCCGTAGATCTCGCACAGCTATGTGATGGGAATCCTTTAACGGATGCCTCTGATGAAGAAGGTCAGGGTGGCCTCATGCGCCACCTTCACTCCGGGGCTCTTGTAGAGCACATGAGCTGTGGAGATACACTGTCACACCAGGTTGGGGTATAGAGGATATGGCTTAGTAGCCATGGTGCCCAACCCAAGCTCCTGCACCATCTTTTTGAAGTCGGTGTAGAGCCTCAATTTCTTCAAGGTTCTCTTGTCAGCGAACTTGGTTGGCTCGATGGTGACGCCTTGCCAGGCGTTGTAATAGAGGCTGTCGAAGTCATCCCACTCCTCGCTCAGGTAACAGTATGTGCAGTCTCTCGATTGCACCGCTCGTCGAGAATCGGGATAATCCTCAAATGTAGAAAGTAGAGCCTCTTCTTATTTGGCCAAGGGTCCCAGCATGAAGGACCCCGTGGCGGAGCGCTGGGACCACCAACCTCATAACATGCCTTAGTTCTCCTCTTATCCATCTGCATATAATGAAACAAAGCAAAAATCAGAATCGATGTTGAAGTGAAAGGAGCAGCCGTCGATCGATGGTATCGCATGGTCATCAAGCGACAAGACCTAACGGCTGTCGATCGATGTCGACTCATGGGCATCGATCGATGTTGTGTTGCGGATCAATTTTTACAAGATCGAAAATAATCAACTAAAATCGTCCAAATCATGTATAAAGATGATGGATAGTCCCTAATATAGTAATCCAACACCCTAAATCGTTCTACATTCTGAGTTAAACTACCAAAATTTTGTTTTTTCTTCAAACCCTAAAATTTCCCTAAACTTAAGATATTTGGAGAACATACCTTGAAGATTAATTGATTTAAAGAGCTAAACAGGTAGAGAGTGTAGAAATCATGTGGTTTAGGCTCAAAAACGATAAAAATCGGCCAAAAATTTCGAGAGAAATCGGGTGTAGAACTCGTGTGTGTTTTTGGCAGTTTGGAGAAAAAATTTCATGAATCGGGGTCGCGTCAAGTTAACCTACTCGACAGACGACCGTCGATTGATGGCAATATAGGAGCATCGATGGTCTGGTTGGTGAATCCTTATTCACTTAAGATTTTTTTAATTGCATAAATAACAGGTAACTATTATATATTTATTTTTAATTAATTAATGATTACTAATATATAAATTCTTCTTTTGGGATTTGTGTTTCTATCATTATTTTTATTTATATATATATATATATTATTGTATTAGTAATTTTGTGGGTTGTCTCCCACTCAGCGCTTGTTTAAAGTCGTTAGCTTGACGGAAAATGGTCTTATCAGTCGGGAATAGGCATCTCCAGACGTGTGTCTGGGTTTGCTAGATTTCAGCTCTAGCCCAATAATGTTTCAATCCATGTCCATTCACCATGAAATCTTCTCCTTTAGGATTAAATAGGACAATTGTCCCGTAAGGTGTAACTTCTTTGATGGTAAAGGGTCCGGACCAACGGAAACGTAATTTTCCAGGAAATAGAGTTAATCGAGAGTTGTACAGGAGTACTTCATCGTTTGGTTTGAAATGCCGTGAATAATTTTCTTGTCATGATATGCTTTTGTTCTTTTCTTGTAAAATTTCGTGTTCTCGTAAGCGCGAATCTGATTTCGTCGAGCTCATTTAGCTGGATTAATCTCTTTTCTGCTGGAGATTTAGCATCAAAGTTTATCTTTTTATGGCCCATTCGGCTTTAAGCGCTAGTTCTACAGGGAGAAGGCATGATTTTCCATAGATTAAGTGGAATGGAGTAGTTCCTAATGGTGTTTTAAACGCTGTTCGGTATGCCCAAAGTGCACCATCTAACTTCAAAGACCATAGTGCATCATCTAACTATAACCCTGATCATAGGATAGTTAGGCGCAAGTGAAAGAGTGGTCTACTACCAGAATTAATCATGTTGAGATAGGTTGCTAGAAACAAATGAGAGTTGATTTAGTTAATTTAGTGAACTTATCGAACTAGGTCATAAAGTTTGACTCAAGAGACCATCGCTCGACGGTCATTCCGTGTCAACAAGCGAGAGCTGAGACATCGGACTTAGTCAATAGATTAGACTCGCAGTGAGAGCTTGTCGTCTTTTACATTAGATATCGAGTTCTATGATTAATACCCTTAGCTTTTATCCTATATAATCCACTTTTCTGAAACCCTAGATCTAGATATTTATTATTATTATTTACTTACCAATCACTCAATTATCTGCTATAGTTTATTTACTGCTTATTAATCTATTTACCTAGCTTAATCGCGACTGTATTGAGTTTATTGTGTGCCCATGGTCCCTGTGGATTCGATCCCTAAATACCACAATTTGACCTCTCTTGGCAAGAGTATTTCGTAGGGTTAATTTGATAGAGTTTACATTTAAATACATAAAAAATCCTATTTTCAAAAGTCTTCTGCGAGAGAAGACTTAACTTTTTCTAGTGAGACTTATGTATTGTTTGATCTTTTGTGAATTTGACTAAGTTTTCTTAAGATTTCTTTTCTCTTAGTTTTTAGTAAATTTGTATGTTTTTTGGGTAGTATGGTTAAAATGTTTTTTTTGTTATGAAGTTGCAATAATGTCAAACACTTTTGAAAAATAATATAGTAGACATCAACATATTTACTAATTAATTTCATTAACATCTTTTTCAAATTTACAAAATAATTCATAATTAAAAGAATACACATAATAATCATTTAACATATCATAAACAAAAGAATTACAAAATAATCATTGACATCTTTATAGGAGACTTCTAGAAGACTTGTGGAAGACTTCTAGAAAACTTCTGGAAGATTTCGTATTAGACGGGAAGTCTTCTAGAAGTTTTCCATAAGTCTTCCAAGAGTCTTCTGAAGTCTTTCTAAGTATTCTCTTCTTCTTCTTCATACCAAAAAAGAAAAGATAAGATTCTTAACCAAAGAACACTATCAAAAACAAAAGAGGAATCAAAAAGGTCAAACATTTAAACTTGTTTATGCCTTTAGAGGTCTCACCTACATAAAATGTTGTGTTATCTTCTTCTCCTTAATACCAAAAAGAAAAGGTCAGACCTTTAACCACTGAACACTATCACAAACACAACTTTTTAGAATTTAACATATAAAACACACCATAAATACATATTCAAAATTTATAGATATACCTTTGAAGGAGTGAAAGATGAGAACCATGTAATGAAAATCTGTAAAAACAAGCTAAATTAGTGACAATACATAAGAAAAAAATGAGAAATGAATATAAAGTTATGTGTTTTCAAGTCTATATTAGATAGAGGTTGGAGAGTTTTAGAGTGAGAAACATTACATTTTTGTTGCAGCCATTTGAGAGGAAGAAAGAGAATGTGTAAAGTTTCTTTATATATAGAGACAAAAATCCCAATTAAGTTAAATATTTTCAATATAGAAAACTTCCCGAGAAGTCTTATAAGAGAAGACTTCCCAAATTATGAAGTCTTCTGGAAGTTTTCCAAAACCCAGTAATCTAATACATGAGAAAACTTCTTGAAGATTTTTAGAAGACTTCTGGAAGACTTCACATTAGCGGGAAATTTAAATTCTACTATAATTTAAGCGGGAAATCTTCCAGGAAGTCTTCTAGTGTATTATGAAGTCTTTTGGAAGTCTTCCAAAACACTGTAATCAAATAACTAACTAAATAGCAAACAAACTTCATTAAACATAAAATCAACTTATAATGTGATTAATATATACAAAAGTAAAAACATATAGGTCAAAATTTTTTTTAAAAAAATATTTAAAATTCAAAAAATTTACCTGAAAAGTACAAACAATACTACAACATATGTTACCATAACCTAAACCAAAGACTATCATGACTCAATCTACATTCACTCATCTATGTTGAAAATAATTCAATTTTAGTATTTAAATTTACATCATTTATTAATGTTTATAGTTACATGATTTCAATTTTTTTCTCATATAAATATTTTTATAAAAAATTCAAATTATTTTTAAGATTAAGTGTACAAGAAGACTTACAGGGAAGTCTTCTGAGAGAAGACTTACAAAGAAGTTTTCTCAAGCGAAAATGTTATAATGGTATAATTGAATACAATTTTTTTGTTTGCTCATAAGGAGTTTGTTGTATTTTGAATAGTCTTTTAGGTTACTTTTGCATTTGATTGAATTTGGGGTACACTTTTGCATTTAAAATCAAGTTTGAAGTCATTTTTAACAATTTTTCAGATTCAAAATAAATTGGCAATCAAGCAAACCAAATGACCAAAAGCAAAGCAAATAAAAAAAAAGCAATCAAACAAGCCGATGTTAGAGCTGTAGAAACCTACTGCCATCGGCTTGAAACTATAAAAATCTCTCTTTTTCTCTCTTGAAGGGTAATAATTTGTATTTTAGAATTTAGTATTTAGGAGGTGAAGTTAGGGTGATAGTTTAGGGTTTTGAAATAAATTAGTCATTTTATCTTTTAATTTGTGCTATTTTAATCATTTTCTTTTTTTTTGTATTAATTTTGTCAAAATATTTTTTGTGCTATTGCCAAAAAAGCATAATAAACTAAACACATAACTAAAGGAAGCAGAAGTATCGGTCAGGATACGTTTCGATGTTGATAATGTTATCACCTTAACCCGAGAAGTCGACATCATTCGCAATAGGCCACCAGTGGAGCTCGACTTCAGGTACAAGGGACTACAAAAGTTTTGCATAATCTGCGGAAGCCTTCGTCATGAATTTGAAGTATGTCAGGATTCAGTACATGTGTCTCAACAGAAATGGGATCTCATGGATATTGGTACAAATCCGTATGCTACGGCTCAAGACAGATCTTCAGCTATTGCTCAATACATAGCTATAAAGGAGAGGGAGCCAAGACCAGCAACTGCTATTAGGATGCAAATTGATGCAACTGAGCCATCACCACCATCGGTAGTCAACCCAAATGAAATACAACACACTGAGGAGTCTCCCCAGCAACGACCAGGAAATGAAACAAATATTGCTTCTGCAACAGAGCAAGGGGTTAAAAGGAAGACTCTGGAAGAGTATGAAGGAGAATCATCTACACCAGCAAAAAGACTTGAGCTCATGCAAACCCATGACGAATCCTCTCACGGTTTGGTGGTTTCCCTTAAACCACCACAGCAGCCATAAAGATCTTACATTGGAATTGTCAGGGATTGGGAAGCTCTCTGACAATTCCACATCTTAAAGACATCAGGAAAACTTATCAACCTGATGTTATGCTTCTCGTTGAAACTAAGCATGTTGATAGTTATGTACAGAACTTAGCTAAGGAATTAGGCTACTCAAACTCTTTTGTTGTATCGGCGTACGGTAGTAGTGGTGGCTCTACGATATTTTGGAATGATAGGGTTAAGTTAAGTTTTTTGGATAACCCGTCGTTGTATTGTACAAATATGTCTGTAGAAGATGGGACTAACACATTTTGGCTATCTTATATATATGGAAATCCAGTTTGTAAGTATAGACAGGAACAATGGCAAAATATGATAAGTTCTGAATATGCAGGTTTCTTGCATAATAAACCGAGATTGCTGATTGGGGACTTCAATGATATTAAGAGCCAGGATGAAAAGCAAGGAGGTGTTAAAAGGTCTGTTTCCTCATTTACGCTATTTAATCAAATGCTTTCGGTTCTGGGATTACATGATATCAAAATGATGGGTGGGAAATACTCATGGGTTGGTAGGAGATCTAAATACACTGTAATGACTAGGATTGATAGAGCAATGGCTAATTGCTTATGGTCTGACATATATCCCATGGCCTTAGTATCTCTCCTTCCTTGGATTGGATCTGATCACAGGCCCTTGCTTCTTGATACTGATACCAAGCGATGGAAAAATGCCAAAAAATTTAAATATGAATCGAGATGGAGACTTTATCCTGAATTTAAAAATGTAGTTGAGCAGGTATGGCAACAGGAATGCACCAATATTACAGATGGAGATATCCAAGAAATAATCAAGAGGTGTCGTAATGCCTTGTCCAAGTGGAGAAGCAAACAAAATACAAACTCAGGAAAGATAATTGCTGAGCTTAAGCAGGATATTCAAAAAGAATATGAGGCTCCAACTATAGATTATTCACGCCTTACATCTCTGAAATCTCAATTGCAGATGCAATACAAATTGGAAGAAGAATACTGGCGTGCGAAGAGTCGAGTGCTTTGGCTGCAAGCAGGTGATAAAAACACCAAGTATTTTCACCTCAAAACGAAGCAGAGACGGGACTACAACAGGATTGTCTGCATTCAAGATGAGAATGGAAGGAAGTTCACAAAAGCTAAGGACATCTTTGCACATATTCATGAATATTTTAAGTACTTGTATACTAGTAATGGGAGGTGCTTGACTAGGCATCTAATGAAAGGTATTCCCTGTACAGTTACTGAAGAGATCAACCAAAAGCTTACATCTCCCATCACAGAAGAGGAGATCAAGAATGTGATTTTCGCTATGAACCCGGACAAGGCTCCTGGCCCAGATGGGATGACAGCAGCTTTCTATCGGCAGCATTGGGGTACCATTAAGACAGGTGTTATCTCATTTGTCACTCGCTTTTTTGAACATAACCATCTTGATGCATCTCTAAACCATACCCATATCTGCCTAATACCAAAAACTGAAAATCCTGTTTCCATCAAAGATTATAGACCAATTAGTCTGGCTAATGTGGCTTATAAAATAATATCCAAAATTTTGGCGGACCGTCTAAAACCGTGGTTGCATTGTATTATTAGTGAGAATCAGTCGGCTTTTATTCCACAAAGGCTTATTACTGACAATGTCCTCATAGCTCATGAATTGATGCACTCTCTCCATACTAAAAACCTTAAGCATAAGTTTATGGCCCTCAAGTTGGATATTGCAAAAGCATTTGATAAGCTTGAATGGAGCTTTGTAGATTTTGTAATGGAGAAGATGGGGTTCTGTGGAAGATGGAGGGAGTGGATAATGAAGTGCATCAGTACAGTATCCTACACAGTCCTTATTAATGGAGAGGAATCGAAACGTATCATACCCCAAAGAGGCCTCAGACAAGGTGATCCAATCTCACCATATTTATACATTATATGTACAGAAGGTCTCTCGAGGCTAATCAAGCATAATATAAAGATGCAAAGAATCCATGGCTTCAAAGCATCTAGAAGTGGACCTTCAATTTCTCATCTACTATTTGCGGATGACTCTCTTCTCTTTTGCAGAGCAACGGAAGCTGAGGCAAGCAACATAAAGCATATGTTAAATATCTACCAATTGGCTTCAGGGCAAGAGGTGAACTATGCTAAATCGGCGATAACCTTTGGCAAAGGTACACCTCAAATAATTCAAACCCAGATTATTAAACTGCTTGGCATAACTAAGTTAGGTGGTTTTGGTAGATACTTAGGCCTCCCAGAACAGATAGGAAGGAAGAGAAAAGAAGTCTTTAAGTACATTATAGATAGGATGAAAAACAAAATGGATAGCTGGTACTCTAAATTCCTATCTCCTGCAGGCAAGGAAATTCTCCTAAAGGCTGTAATAACAGCTCTCCCTGCTTATACTATGTCTTGTTTCATGTTACCCAAGATGATGATTCAGGACATTACAAAGGCCATGCGGAAATTTTGGTGGTCAACAAGCAAGGATAGGAAATTTATAGCCTGGATAAAGTGGAATAAAATTACTCTCCCTAAGAAGGAAGGAGGTTTAGGATTCAGGGATATGCTTGCTTTCAACAAAGCATTGCTAGCAAAACAAGCTTGGCGGTTGATTACCAAACCCTCCTCCCTAATAGGTAGAGTTTTTAAAGCCAAATATTTTAGGAACTCCTCCTTTATTGAAGCCAGAAGCTATCATTCATCTAGCTTTGCTTGGCGAAGCATAATCCAAACACAGGCTTTGATCAAAAGAGGATTACAATGGGTGATAGGGAATGGAGAAAGTGTTAGGGTTTGGAAAGATAGCTGGATTCCCGATCTCCCTCATAGTCTTCTGAATGATCAAGGAGCTAATCTATTTCCTGACCTAGTTGTTAAAGATCTATTCAAGCCAAGAACAAGGGAATGGGATTGCCTGAAGGTTAGGAGTTTATTTACTAGTGAACAAGCTAATAAAATCCTATCTATAAAACCAAGTGTTGTAGGAATCCAAGATAAGATAAGGTGGATATATAACAAAGGAGGAGTCTATACAGTAAAGTCAGGATATTATCTTCAAAGATCTATTGATGCAGATTCACAAGGTACTTCTCTTACTCCTCAAGCGCACCTTAGGAATGACCTCAGTGCCAAGTTATGGAAGATAAATGCCCCACCGAAGATTAAAATGTTCTGGTGGAGAGCCTTTCACAATGGCCTCCCGGTTGCTCAAAATCTTATAAAACGAGGATGTAAAACAGAGAGCGTTTGTCAAGTTTGTGGAGATGCTGAAGAAACAATTGATCATATGCTACTTCACTGTAGAGTAGCACGAGAAATTTGGTCCCTTGCTTTAGGAGGTAACATGTCATGCTTGGATCGTAACAGCTCTATAATGGATCTTTTTCAATATTTACGACATAGAGCACAGTTAGATATGCCCATCCATGGGTCTCTGTTTCTCGGGTGGAGAATCTGGAAGATGCGCAACAAGTTGATTTTTGATAATAAAAGAGCTCACATAATTCAAGTTATTAACGCAGCATATATGGACGCAAGGGTTTGGGAAGAAGCAATATCACAAGGACCACATACAAGGCAGACTAGGAATATTACTTCCCCTCAGACCATTGCTGAGATTCTACCACCAGAAGCAGAGTGTTACTGCGTTGTGGATGCCTCATGGAAGTCACCCAATGAGAGTATTGGAATAGGGTGGTCCTTAATAAGCAAAGAAGGCACCCCAAGACTTCAAGGGAGCTCTGCAATGATTCCAGCTAAATCTCCTCTCGAAGCTGAGGCAATGGCTATGTTATCAGCGGTTCGGCAAATGCATGCTCTTTCATATCATAATGTTGCTTTCCTAGGAGACTGCTTAGAGTTGGTAAGGACCATAAATATGAATAACACCGGAAAGATGTGGAAGGAGGAAAAAGTTCCGGAAATTTATGCTATAATCCAAGACATTAGGAGCTTAGCCACTATCCATAATTCCAGTTTCATACATATACCTAGGAAATTGTTGCATATTGTCGACGGTTTAGCGAAAAGAGCTAGGATAAGTAATCAAGGTTATGTAATTTCCTGGCTCAACCATTAGCCATTGTACTCTTCATTATCTGAAATTAAATCTAAAAAGTTGACAAAAAAAAAAAAAAACTAAACACATAACTAACAACCGTCACAAACCGTAGGTCAAACCCCTAGACCAGTGAGCAAGGCGTGGATTATACGAGAAATGTACCCAACAAAATATTGATATGATTGTTTGTTGACTTTGAGCAGAATCCTCTTTTAATCAAAAAGCAGCAGACAAAGGTTAGATTAAAAATTAAGGATTAATTCAATGAAATCTGATCTTTATCTTTTGTCATACAAAGAATTAATCAATTGTTTATCCCGTTACGAAATTAAACACTATGATCATTCAAAACGGAACACTTAATTAACGAGTATACCCACGTGAACAAGTCTCCGGGTTCATAAAATCTGTGTGATGTCATCATTATCCCTTGATTGAATTTTTAATTGGTATGCTAAAGATAATAGCAGGCCTTAAATCAAATAAAGCCCATTAATGTTTTAAAATTTCATTATGATCCAATATTTTTGCTTGCTTCTCCCTCTTTAATGTCTTAGTTAAACTCTAATCTAGGAACTTGATTTGATTGGCAAAAAAGTTTAAATTAGGAAGAATTGGTACTAGATAACTTTAGAAAATGGAAGTTTTTTGATGATATTAGAAGATGAATACAAGGGTACTTGATAACAACAACAATTGTATAGAATCAGAGTATAGTTTTTTATGGATAATTTAGATCCCCTCGTCTTGGCTCATCCTCCTTCTTTTATAAATTCTCTCGACTAATCGTAACAGAGGTGTCTTTTTCGGCATGAATCTTCGTCTTGATAGCCATCTTTAATGCCTTTGACTCCCTCGTGTTCTAGTTGAACTTCGATGACCTTGAATAATTCAAGGTGGAATCGAGCTATAACGGGCTCTTACTTCCCTAATGGCCCTATTAGTCTAGTTGGTATTAGGCTTCTCTTGATTTGGGTCATCATCTCGGGCCGGGTGTGGAATGGATGAAACATGGCTCTAACAATATCTCTCCCCTTGAGTCCTATGTGTTTCAATCTTGTAAGTCGGTGTGGAATGTGGCATGTACGATATTTTTTGGGACCATTGGTTTCTATGCACCAACACTTGGTTTGAGATTTTGGACTGGGGCATTTCTTACAAGTCTAATCTGAGGGATTTTGATTGGAAAAAATATGGGAATCAACTTTTTCTCCTTGGAAACATAATCAATTGTAGAGACACAATCATTCCTTTTGTGATTCTCGGTCTTTTGAATATAAATTATACTGCATGTTTCCAGTTTTTTGTAAGCTTTGAAGAAAACGAAAGGTTTGGTTTTCTCTTGCTTTTTTTTCTCCTTTCCAATTACATTTCTTTCCTTTCACCAGAGTTTTGATGGTGCGCCACTTTGAGCTTTATAAATCCATCTTAATTTAGTTAGGTTGGCAATCTTTTGTTGAAATTTTTGTGGTTCGCTGTCAATCTTATAGGATTTCAGCTTTTTGGTGGACCGTTCTAAATCTTTTTGTTTTTTTGTAGTTTTTGCAGCCTAATCACATTGATTTTTGTATTCGAGTGGTCATTCAAGGTGATTTGATTTTAACATGTGTTACTTTCTTTCTTGGTTTCGTGATCTTGGTTTTGATGGTTTTTGTATGCTTTTCTCAGGTCAAAAATAGTGAAGCATGTTATTGTGGTCCCCGATATGACAATGTGGGCCGCCGATTCCGCACCGAATAGGGAGGTGAGAGAGGCGAGGAAGAAGGATTCCAAGGTTGTTGCTAACCCTGGCGTTCCATTTGGTCATTCTGGGGAGGTCGCGTCTTTGGAGCCTCCAGAGATAATTTTGGTAGTTGTCGGTAGTGGCTTTTGTGATGGCGTACTTCATGGTGAGAGCGCTGATGTTGGTGGTATTAGGGCCACAATTGCAACACTTGGGTGTTCCGGGCCGACATGGGCCTCTGTTTCCGACGCTTTGGTTGATGCTTTGATGGCGCCTTTGTCTTCTTTGATGCTTCCTCTAGCGTCTATTATCAGGGGTTCTCTCCTTGAGTATATTCTGAAAGAGGCCGCGCTGGAAACTTCCCGTCGTCCTTCCGATATAGGGAACGGAGGGTCGACTATTCTCCTAGGGCATCTCGGGATTCGCCGAGACCGTAAAGTGCCCCTTCGTCGTCTAATAGGGGTCAAATATGAGGTCTCGAGATCAACCTTAGGAAGCGCTCTTCCTTGGGAGCAGGAGATTGTGACTAGGTAGCTTCAAAGCGACCCTGAGTGGATGGCGGGCCGTCCCTCCGAGCTTGACCATTGTCTTCTTCCCGGAAGGGTGCATATGCCTTTTCCTTCGAGTTTCCAAGGGATATTCCTTTTGCTGACGATGGGAAGGCCTATGTTCTTATATGTCACGAGGTGCGTCTTAATGGGGATATGAAATTTCCAGAAGAGATGTTTGTCAACAATGATTCTTACGAGTTTCTCTACCTTATTTTCTTTTAAAGTCGTGATTTTTTTTCATCATCGCGGTTTTGACAATAAATTTGTCACAGAAATTGGGTTGGGTGAAATGCGACGTACGAGGGTAGGATACATGACGCACATTGGGTCATGACTGATGTAGAGAAAGATTCTCCACTGTAAAGACGCACTCGCGGCGGAACGCTCCAAGAATCAGGAGTCGTCGGCTAGAAATGTCTCCCTAGAGGCAAATCTTGGTCGGTTCAAGGTGAACTCGAGGGTCAAGGATGAGAAGATCCGGGAGCTTGAGACATCTGGAAACGGGTTGTGTTCCTAAATTGATGGCCTTAAAGAGCAGGCTGAGCTCGTGAGGATATTTGCGAAGTGTCGTGAGGATGAGTTTGTCAAAGTCTTAGAGAGACTTTAGGGAGAGAACTTCAGGGAGAGAATGAGAACCTTCGAAATCAGCTCGAGTCGGTGCGTAAGGCTCACGAGGATGAGTTTCATAGTTTAAGTGCTATGAAGGCTAAGGAGACTCGCAAGGCTGTTAAAGGTGCTCATCGAGCTATGTTGGCGAAGTACAAAACCTGATTTGATAGGGTTAAGAGTGCTCTAGCTGATGAAAATATCGTGCAGGAGCAGGCCTTGTTGATGTCCCTTGTTGTTGGAAAATCCATACTTCTTGATGACCTCGAGAAGTAGGGATATCAGGGTTTAGAGGATGTTTCAAGAGGAGTTCGACGAGATGGATATAATCCGAATTGATCCTGAAAAAGTTTTGAAGGTTTCTGCGGTTTCTGACGGCTCTAGTTGTAGTATCTCTTAACTAGTCTCCATTCTCGAGGTCGATGCTAAAATTGCTGATGATTTCAACGCCGGTCATGACCAGGATATGATTGATGCAACGCCTCGGTTTTAGTCGCTGATCAATTTGGATCGAACCTTGCCTCCATCTCGGCAGCGGACGCTGAATGAGCTCGGGAGTGACCTTAGAATGTGGTTGTTCTTTTATTTATTGTTTTTTTTTGATCTATGAAACCCGGGAGGGTTTTTATCCGAACAAGTGTATGGGAGTCTTTTACCCAAATAAATGTCCAAGTGGGTTGAATGAATGTTTTCTTTCTTTGATTTTTTTGCACATTTTTTTTGTTGGACTTTTATGTCAAATCTTAAGTTTACAAAAGATGCCAGATGCAGATGGTCTGGCTTATTTATGGCAGTTATAGGTGAATATTAGATTTGGCTTATCTATATCAGAATCGGTATTAGGTGCAACAATTTTTGTTTATATACTTAGAAAATTCAGTATTTCTTAAGTGTTTGCGGGGGTAGCCCGACTTTCTGTTTTAAAATGGGGGGGGGGGGGGGGGTGTGCTTAAGCTCACGTGGGGCACAATGAATGGTCCTTATAGACGCTTTTCACCGCATGATGTCGTTTCACCAAGGCATCTATGAGAAACACACGAATTGATCGGTATTACCTGGTCAGGTCACCGATGTGAAGAGTGAGGGATCTAAACCAAGGGATTTTAGATTTATTTGTCTTGGTCAAATTTTGGAATTTTTTTTTTGATAAGAACTCGACAGCTTGTTATTTGGGAAAAAAATAATTTATTACATTTAAAAGTTGTACCTGAAGTGAGTTGCCTACGTACCCCTTGTGGGATCAAGCCTTATCGTAATTCACTTAATACAAAGTAAAAAGGTTTTGTGAAACCTGTGTTTTTTAAAAAAAAATTGTGTTTCTCTCTTTCCTTCTTCCGTCCTCTCTTCTGGCCCTATCTGGTGTCGGTTAAGTAGTCTAAATAAACTCGTGTATATGACACATCCTTGCTGTTTTTGACTCCCATGGATGGTTGTGATTCCTTCTGCCGTTGGGAACTTTATGCATTGATTGTAGGTAGACGGGACAGCCCTCACAGCGTGTATCCAAGGAGTTCTTAGGATGATGTTTTACATGTTTGGTGAGTCGATAATCATGAATTTTGTGTCTAGCATGATTCCTCTGACGTAAGTTAGCAACTGTATTGTTCCTGTAGAGTTTTTTGATGCTCCGTTGAAGCCCGTTAAGGCTTGTCTTGATGGTTTTATCTCTGTTTCAGTCAAATGCAATTTGTCTAAAGTATCTTTGTAGATCACATTTACCAAACTCCATGTGTCTACAAGAGATCTAGTTATTTCGCATTCTACCAAAATTATTTATCCCCAGTGTGTCGTTATGCGGTCAATCTAAGGATGCCATCTCTTGCTCGTCAAACTCTATAATCACGTTGTCTTCTGGTTTTGCTTTGATAGAATTCACATGCCTTCCATATCCTTTAAGTGATCTTACAGTGTCTTTGCAATAAGGGTTTCCACCTATGATAACGTTGACCTTCTTTCTTGAGGTCAGCGGCATTGGTGTTTCTCCTTAAACTCCGTGAGTCCTTTTTTTGGTACTGGTTAAAAAGGTATTTTTTGAAGTGAAGCAGTCCTTGGTGATGTGTCCTTCTTGCTTCTGATAATCACACCATTTCTCTTTCATGTTCCAGATGTTTGGTCACGATTTTACTTACCGGGGTTGTTTCAAATTATTTCTTTCTTCATCATCAAAATCGCCATCCTCGCTTACTTTAAAAGATCAGTCTTTTTGTTTTGTGGGTCTCTTCCTTTCGATATATCGGCGTTGTCTTCGTAAGCTTTCTCCTTTGATCTCGACATCAATGTGTGTTTCTCGAAAAGGGCCTTATTTTCTTCATCCATCTCCATATATCTTGATGCTCGGTAGAGAGCATCCTATAGGATGTCTGGCTTTCTTAGTAAGAGTCCTCTCATGAAATGTGATTCTTGCCAAAATGCATTGTGTAACGCCGAAATCCCGACACTATCGCTTACAACCATATTTGAGAGCACTGTCTTGAAGCGTCTAACGAAGGTGCAGAGGGTTTCATGTTCTTTCTGAGACATAGTCCATAGTTCGTGTCTGATGCTCCTTTTTCTATGAACATAGAACAGTGTTTCATAAACATTGTGGAGAGCTGATTTAAATTGCCAATAGAATTGGCCTCTATAAGAGAGAACCCATTGAGGGCAGCTCCTGCCAGATTCTTTATGAAAAGTTAGCAATACCCCGTGCCCCGTTCTCTGTCGTTAAAATGAGTTCGGCCCATTGTGATGCAAAAGACGGTCATATGAGCTTGGGGGTCAGTCTTTCCTTCATAGAGTGGGATTTTGAGTTTGATGTTCGGAACCGGGATGCTGGTGGCGTGATTAGTGAATGGAATTCTTGGGTTTTATCAGTTACTCGATCAACTTCGGGAGCCAAGCTCATAGCTCGATGAATCTGCGATCGCACCGTCTAAAGCTCGACCTGATACCGCAACAAATCACACCGGATGTTTTCGATCTTTCATTCCGGGATCGCTGATATAGCCTATTTATTACCAGTTTTAGACCATGTTATAGGCTCTATTTAGGGTATGCTATGTGTGTCTAGGCTATGTTTTGAGGTCTTTACAGGTCCAGGTATTTTTTGGAGATATATGGAGATACTTGGAGCTTTTGGAGAAATTAGAAGAGAATAATTTGTAGCTGATCATTGGGAGAGTCGAAGTACAAGATTACCATTGATCGACGACATAACTTTGGAGTTGACCGATGTTACATGACAAAGATCGATCGATGTTGCACGTCTACCATCGATCGATGTCTAATTCGCAGACAGCCGACTTTCAAGCCCAAGTTATAGACATGACACAAGATTACAACATTACCCTTGGACGAGTTTTGACCTAGATTTTAGATTTTTATATTTATACTTTATGTATTGCACCAGAAGAAGTGTGCTTGGTGTTGGTGAGTGTTTTGGTGCAATGTGCCAAAAGTGTGTGAGTGAGAGGGCTAAGTGTGCACCACTTCACCATAGTTCTAGGATTTATTTAAGAAGAAGGTTCATAACTCCTTAGGGAGATTTGTATTGAAACCCCATTATTTTATCTATGCATTTTATATAGATTATTAATCTTACTTCAGTTATGTATGATTAGTTACCAACTATATTTAGGTTTTATTAATGGTACTGATGGATTAGCCAAACATTAGAATTGTAAGGGTCATTATTAGATCTATTAATAGAATTGTGTTTATTGCTTGTGTTCTAGAGTAGCTAACTAGAACCTTGATAATAGGATAGCTAGGCGCAAGCGAGAGCATGGTCTACTACCGGCATTTATTCTGTTAAGTTAGGTTGCTAGAAACAAACAAGAGTTGATTTAGTTAATCTAGTGAACTTATCGAACTAGTTCGTAAAGCCTGACTCAAGAAACCATCGATCGACGCAGGATCATTGCCATCGATCAATGGTCATTCTCTGTCAACAAACGAGAGCTGAGACATTGGACTTGATCAATGGATTAGACGCGCATGCTAGAGTTGGTGTCTTTTACATTAGATTTCGAGTTCCATGATTAAATACCCTTAACTTCTAGTATATTTACATTTGCATCTAGTTAAACAAATAGCATAATTCCATATTTGTATTATTAGCATATTTTCATATTTGCATTATTAACATATTTCCATATTGCATCTATACCTTCTAATAAGAAATATTTCTTTAACCTGATTACTTGCTACCAATATATATAGTTACCTAGTTTAGTTTTTAGAAATAAGAAATCTATTGTGTGTCATTGTTCTCTATGGATTTGATCCCTAAGTACTACATCTGATCTCTCTTGACAAGAGTATTATTTTGTGTGTTAGGATTAATGGTTAATTTGACAGCTGTTTGTTTAGGATATTTATGCCCTATTAGAACATAAAAACACACCCACGTCAATCACCATCTTCTCGATTTGACTGAACCATTGTTGCTACTAGTCCCGTTGGGCCTTACGAATTTGTGTTTCTACCAAGGGCTGCATCTCGCGGGTTCTGTTGTGACTGAGCTAGTAGCTCGTTGATTCGGGTTTTGTTTTTCTTCTTGACTCTGTGCCATTTGCTCCAATTGCTACAAAAGCTTGTTGTCCCGCCGTGTCCTGTATTCCTACGTTCTGAAGCAAAATTGCATAGACACTGCGTAGGTTTTTGGGAATGTATTCTAGTTGAGCCTTTAGATCGATGGGTTGAGTTCTGGTGGTGGTGGAGTTACATCTGGGCGGTTTTGGGGCCATAGAATGCATTTTCCATGGGGTCTGTTTGTGGTTGTGCATCTCTTCTGTTTCCTTAACTTGATCTTTTCAATGCGGTGGCGTTTGCATTGGTGGAGTCCATAGCGATAAGTGGTTTCACGTAGGTTTCAAAGGGGTGGTTTAAGTTAAATCTTAAATATAGAGATAGGGTTTACAAATCTAGGAATTGATTGGCAAGAAAGCCTAAATTAGTAAGAATTGGTACTAGATAACTGTAGAAAATGAACGTTTATTGATGATTTTAGAAAATGAATACAAAGGGTGCTTTATAACAATAAGAATCGTATAGAATCAAAGTATAATTTTTCTATGGAGAATTTGGATCCCTTCATCTTGGCTCCTTCTTCTTCTTTTATAGATCCTCTCGGCTAATCGTAATGGTTGCGACTTTTCCGCATGAATCTTCCGTCTTGATGGCCATCTTTAATGCCTTTGTCTTCTTTGTGTTCTGGTTGGACTTCGCTGAACTCAGAGAGTTCAAGGTGGGCTCGAGTTATAATGTGCTCTTGCTTTCCTAATTGGCTTATTAATCTAATTGATATTGATTTTCTCTTGATTTGGGCCATCATCTCAGGCCGGATCCTGAGCGGGTGAAACATGGATCCAACACAATCTTTCATCTCTTCGCCGATGTGTTTAGTAGCCCCATCGCCCAAGTTGCTGACTGGCTCTACAAGTGCCAGCCATAGAAGACCGACTTATTAATTACAAATTAATTTTTATTTCAATCAGTTCCTCTTGTGTTATACATTTATGTGTGGTCTCTTTTTATTTCTTTACTTTGGATTTTTTTGCATTTTTTCTTTATACATTATCTTTCTCCTTTTAAGTTTCTTCTTCTAGTCTGATGTTTAGAATAATCATCAAACCTAAATACACAATCAATATATTAGTTAGCTGGTCAAAAAACACATGCTCACTATGGTGTGAAACTAAGAAACTCACTCCTTGGTGATTAATTGGAATGATAAATTTATTATAAATATTGTGGTGGTATCCATTATAGAAAATTATAATCATCAATTTTTACTTATTTCTCGAGTTATATTTAATTTTTAAGTTTTTCTTTTAATATTTATTTTCTTTCCAAATAACCCAATTAAGGAAATAAGTTATAAGATACAACAGTAAATTTCAACACAAACGGTATAATCATGCAATCTAACAACGTGAATTCGTAAGACGACACAATAAAACTGCTGGAAACAACTTTTAATCGAACTTTATCTTCAGGAAGATATTAGAGAATATTAGAGAACTAGAATAAGACTTGTACCTTATGTGGGTTGAGTTTGTATGAACATTATTTAAAAGCTGTTATATGGAAAAATAAAATTTCTATTCTGATCAAATTAATATTTTGGTCTTTAAAAAGTATAGAAAATTCTTTCAAATAGATTTTTTTTTTTAGTTTTTTTTTTAACTACAACATGCTTTTTTAACTTAATTGAGATGAAACATAGTCTCTGTACAATAAGGTTGTTATTATTTGAGTTGATTACAGTATAAGCCACTTTTTGACTTTTACTTACACTAAGAGTCACTTCTTAGATGTGAGGCACTTTGTTGTTGGGAAGAGATAAATTATGGACAATTTTGTCCTTAATGGGTAATGTGTGTATGAGTTGTGTGTGGATGGATGATGCGTGTACGACAGATACGTGGACGGGTTAATGAGTGATGCGTTGATGAGTAATGTGTGGAAAGTTTATGCGTGGACATGTGATGTGTGGACATGTGATGCGTGGATGAGTGAAACATTATCTTATAACAATATATGCAGCTTCCGGATGTGTATTGTAATATATATTCAACTACACAATTTTTACCATCCACATCAAATCCATCACTTATCTAATCTCCTCTACATTTGTTCATAAATTTATCCATTTAAAGTTTTTTTTCATAATCTTAAATTCATCCCATGAGATCAACTCAAACTCAAAGCAAATAACTTGATCAGAAGTCAAAACAAACATAATGTATTGTGTCTATTTAGTCAACTTTTACGCATTAATTTTTTTTGGGTATAGTTAATTTTTTAGTTATTTTATATTTGATGTTATTACTTTTCATTATACTTTATTTTTTAATTACCTTTATTTCAAATTGTAAAATATATAAACACAATAAATTATCACAATAAATTTTATATAAAATTCTCAATTTTTGGATTGTTTTAACAATTTGAATATGTAAAAACATAGATTTTTTAAAACTATGAAACATAAAACACAAACATTATTTTTAAACTATGAAACATGAATTAAACTATGAAACATAAAAAAATAGAAAAGCTAAACACCCATCAACATGTACCCCTCCATGCTTATATGTCTATATATAATCATCCACATTTTTTCAAACATCCACATATCATTCATCCATAACACAATCATTGGATACATGTACATATATAGATTTTAAAATATAACAAAAGAAAATATATCAAAGTGGATATCAAATTATAGAGCATTAGAAAAACATAATTTATTATATCAAAAACTTTTTTTATATGTATCTTTAATTTAAAAATAAATAAAAATAAAATATTTAGAGGTAAACTAAATTTTTATGAAAACACACACTCTCTTTCTTCCCTTTCATCTCATTAAGGGTAAATCTGTCTATTCTTTCTTTAGATCCTATGAAAAAGTGTCTTACAAGTGCAATGTGTCCTTTGGTGTAATTAAAAAGTGAAAAAGTGCCTCTTAATGTAAAAAATTCTTATTATTATAGGTGAAAAGAAATGATTATAATACGAAACTCCAAATGGAATAACCTCCTTAGCAAGCTTATCTGCAATTCTATTTCCTTCTCTCCCAACCCATGTGAACCTAACTTCTTCAAACTTCTTGCTCCACCATCGAATTACCCAATCCAATTGTATGCATCAAAATTGAGAAATTTATCGTTAATAGTGTCTATCATCTTCAGGCAATCACTTTTAAAGATGAGTTTTTGAAAACCTCGACTCCAGCAGTGTTGCAGAAATGATTAAACCTAAGCACTCTTAACTACACATCCTACGGCTTGTTCTGCTCCAAGATAAATTCCCAAATCATTTCGTACAACCCTACCAGTCTTACCAACCATATTTGCATCAATTAAGAAACCATCAGTATTATACTTAGGCCTAGGCATAAAATCCGGAACCAGAAATCCAAACCGAACCCAAACCGAAAAACCAGACCCGTCATCCGATCCGACATGTAAAATACCCGAACGGGTCTTGTAGGATGGTATAAAAAATATCTGAATCCGAAGTATTATTAACCGAGCCCAAACTATCTGAAATTAATAGTCAATATAAATATTTTAAATATATAAGTATTTCACATATTTAGTTCAATGTTTATGTTGATATGAATAAATATCAATGATAAATATTAAAATATATATAAATAACTTAAATATCTAATTAGTTATAAATAAGTACTTTATAATTTGCATGTTAAAATAACAGTCTACTCTATATGTAATGCATATTATTTATAAATAACGTTTTTTTTATGATTGATTTAACATTTTATTTTATTTTTTTATCAATTTTATGTGTGTGGGATTTATTTCTATTTAATTTAAGTGTTTTTCTCTATGTTTTGCTTAAAATTTTGTTTTTTACTTCAGATTTATCCGAACTGAACCGATGTAACCCGAATTCGAACGATATATGATTATTTTATGGGTTTTACGATGCAATACAAATTTGAACCGAACTCGAAATGTTATTATCTGAATCTGGCTTGTATAATAAAATATTAGAATGGAACCTATGAGTGTAAACTTAAAAACCTAAAAAACCGGAATACCCGATCCGGATCCGAACCCGAACAGGTACCCGAACGCCCAAGCCTAATTACACTTAATCCATCCATCTTGCGCCTTTATCCAAACATTCAAAGACAAACGTGTTACTGAGACTCCATTTCGTGGTTGATGAAATCCTTAATTTTCACAAATAGTACCCCATTCCCTAGCATCCGACTTTGCTTGTTGTAGCAGAACCTGCCATTGTATATGCTTTTGTCTAAATACCAACAGATTGTAACTTTTCCATAGCCTCCAAAGAATACCAATTGGCAGATCCTATATGTGTCGTAAAACAGTAGATGTGTTACAAGTTATATGTGCTTCTATCTTCTCTTCTAAAGTGGCTGATTGATCATTGATGATTGTATTAGATACTCATGATGCTCTCCAAATCATCTGAGCATAGGGACAATCAAAAAACAAATGTTGCTCTGTTTCCTCACCAGCACAACATCTATGACACTGATCATTTTGAGAAATATGTCTTCTCGTGAGATTGGAACCAGTAGCTAAGGATTGAGATATTCCAGAGAAAATGCTTTATCTTTGGAGGAGAAATACACATCCATCTTCTACTCTTGACCACCAAATCACCATAAACAGGTGCTACATAGTTGTTCTCAGGTAAATGAGTACTCAGCTAATATCCAGATTTTATTAAATACAAACCATCCTCGTTATTGTCCCTACCCATTAAATCTGCTTCAGCTGAAGCACTAACTTTAATTTTGAGGATCTCTTCTATATCCTCCAGGACCACAAACTCCCTAAATTTATCAACATTCCATCCAGATCCATCTTCCTTCATAAAACTATTAACTCTGACACCAAATTCTGCAAAATAAAAAACTCGAGGCAATATTGGTGGGTGTATAGGCAACCAAGAATGGTTCCACATATCAAAGGAGAGTCCTTTACAATGATAAACCACATTCTTTTTTTTTTGAGTAGATCCCTACCAAACAACAGAGATTTATAAGTATAGGATGTATTCTTCTTCTGAACTGCTATAAGGATGGATTCATTTAGAAAGTATCGAGCCTTGATAACACGTACCATTAGAAAGTCTGGATTTTGAAGAATTTTCCAAACTTGTTTAGCAAGTAGAGCTTGATTAAATCTTTCCAAATCTCTAAACCCCAACCATCCATCTTTCTTTGGGACACACACTCTTTTCCAATCATACCAATGAAGCCCTTTCCTGTCCCTTGAACCCCACCAGAATTTTCCAAAATACTATTGATCTCCTCACATATCTCTTTAGGTAGCCTAAAGACATTTATTGAGTAAATTGGCATTGCCAAAGCCACATCTTTAAGAAGAATCGCTTTACCTCCGTGAGAAAGGTATCGTTTACTCCATCCTTGAGTTACTTGCTTAACCTTTTCTGCAATATATCTGAATATTTCACTCTCTTCTTACTTCCAAACTGTTCAGGTAGTCCAAAATACTTGTCATGTCCTCCAACGTTATGAATTCCCATCATATGTCTCATTCTTCGTTTAACATCCTCTGACACTCTACTTCCAAACGTGATAGATGATTTCCCCAATTTTACTTCTTGACCCGATACTGATTCATACAAACAAAAGATCTTCTTCAACCTCTTTCCAGCTTTAGGATTCACTAAAGAGAAAAATAGGGAATCGTCGGCAAATAAGAGATGATTCACTGTCGGAGCTGTTATTAGAAACTTTAACCTCAAAAATATACATATCTTCCATAGCTTTATGCATTAGGTGTGATAACACATCAGCGCATAAGATGAACACGTAAGCAAACCTTGTTTAGGTATGATTAACTCCTCTGGTGCACCATTTATCATGACTGAGTAGTTAATGGTTGTCACGCAAGTCATAATCCATCTTATCTATTTCCCATCAAAGCCCATATTTTCCATTGTTGCCTCCAAAAAACTCCATTCTAACTTATCATATGTTTTTTTTTTATATCAGTCTTGACTGACATACATGAATTGGCTTGACTTTTCGTTGCTTTGAGTGTATGGAAGATTTCATGTGCCACAACAATGTTATCAGAAATCACTCTTCCAGGCATAAAAGCTCTTTGATTATTTGTAATTGTGCTACTGAGATATTTCTTCAGCCGGTTAATAAGGATCTTTGATATTATCTTGTAGATAACATTACACAGATCAATAGGACGAAATTTCGACATACCAGTTGGGGGATATACCTTAGGAATAAGGAAAATATTGGTGTGGTTGTGATCTGTATTGACCTAATTATCCGAGAAAAACCTTTGTACTTCATGTATTATATCTCCCTTGATAACTTCCCAATGCTGATGAAAAAAGAGCGCAGAAATCCGTTAGGATCTGGTGATTTGTGTGGTCATGTTTCAAAAATAGCACATTGCACCTCTTCCTCTGAAACGTCTCTTGTTAGATTGGAATTTATTTCCGTATTAACATTTGGCAGATATCTTCTAAACACTTGTGCAAAAAGCCTCTCAGAATAATCCAAAGATTAATACAACTGATCACAATACTTTTCAGCAACTTGAGCAATACTCCTCTGACCTCTGACATCTTGGATTGAATTAATAGTATTTCCACGCTTCCCCTTAGCAATACCATGAAAATACCTTGTATTTCTGTCCCCAGACCTTAAACCACAGCACCCTAGTTTTTTGTTTCCAGAATATCTACTCTTTAAGATAAGCATGATTCAATTCCTCTTTGATTATGTTTGTTTCTTGTGGAGAAACTGCATCTGCATTTGAAACTGTGGTTGTCTAACCCTGTCCTTAGTATTTGGATATTCTCTTCTACATTACTCCCATTACTTCTATTCCATACTGATATCTACATTCTACATCTACTAATCCGCTTAGACAAGGATGTATTAAAAAAATGGGCCTGACCTATTCCTGACCAACCTTGTGAAACCGTTTGTTTGAAACCATCTTTATTAGACATTCTACTATCATAGTAAAACATCTGTCTTGGTTGCTCTTTCTCCCTTGCAACGAACGTCACTAGAGGTTTGTGATTTGATTCCCCAATATCCAAAAACTCAGTCTCAGAGGCTGGAAATTCAGTAAACGATTTCGTATTTCCCATTGTTCTGTCTGAACAACATTGAATAACATCATTACATCTCTTTCGAACCCAAGAAAACCTATTTCCTATGGTTGATACTTCTGTGAAATCGCAATGCCTGACCATTGTTCTGAAACTAGCGAAAGAAGCCTCTGGTCTTATACATCCTCATATCTTCTAATGATTCCCTAGTATTTCATTGAAATCCCCAAGAGAGAACCAAGCTTCATTCCTTCTTTGTATAGCCAAACGTTCTAATTTTTCCCAGACCTGATGTCTCATACTTGGAACAGGATGCCCATACACCAAAAGACAAGTAGAAAAAGCTTTCATTGCATAAAACATGACATTCGATCAAACTGGGAGAAGAACTTAATACATATAATTGAACATACTGCTTCCAATAAATAACTAAACCACCACTAAGACCAACAGAAGGAACTGAAAAGTAGTCATCATGTTGCTTTGATATTGAAAGGCAAATGATGTCTGAGAGATATTTTCTATGTATCTCCTGAAGGCGTCGAACTGTTAAGTCAATTTCCAGTCCTCGACAGTTCCAACAGGCTGTCCTCATATTGGTATAGGTGGTTCATGGCCCACCACGCCTCCCATATTTTTAATCCTCATTGTCCTCAACCGGATCCTTGTTCTTCCCCTCAACGTCTATCATAACCACTCATTTCTTCTTTTTTCCATAAGGACCCAGAGTTGATTCACCCTTTTCCATATTGGAAAAAAAAATTGTTATCTTCAGCCTCTCCCATCCATGCTTTCCTTTTCAAACACTCGCTTGGATCAGCTATGATTCCAAACGGATCAATCGGGTTTAACATCTCCTCCATGTTCAAATTATTGGTGTACATGATGTGTTTGAACTCCCTATTCCATAATTCATCATCATCATTCTCTTCCACCAGCGTTTGTATACGAGCCTCATGTTCCTCATCTTCACGTTGGTGTTCTGCAACTGAATCATGTAGAGGTGCTTCAGCCACAATCTCATCTTCATTAAGTTCCTCTATTTGAATCCCATGATCTTGATGGGGGAGATCCACATCATCTTCATGTTCACTTTGATCCTGATTGTCTCCTTCTTGTGGAGAGCCACCATTTTCATTCACACAGGCTCCCATGTCATGAGTTAGCATACCGCAAGCCTAACAGAAATCCCTCAGATGTTCATAGTTAATTCTCAAGAGAGTGTTTACTCTTGGAGTAATTAAACTAAAAATTGCGCTGGAAACTGAGGGGATGATCAACATTCCAGTTAACCTGAATCCGAGCATAATCTATTCGTGCAATTGCTTCCAAGGAATGATCAACCTCCTTGAACATTCCCATCGCTCTACCAATCCACTACAGTTTGAATGAAAACGGAATTGGAATACCCCGGATTTGAATACAAAACGGGATAAAGTTCGGCATTAAAGGATTAAAACTTATGTCCATCTCTCCATGATTAACATACGCTCCGCAAAAGCCCAAGGACCCTTCCTTAGAACCAGATTCAGCATCTCTTCATTAGATATTTTTAAGTTTTTGTCACAAAAAATCTATAAAAAAGAAAATGATCAAAATGTTTCATTAAAGAGTCAAAATGCTTTTATACCCTAGATATATAAATGTAAATAAATAAAAATTAAAAAATAAATAATATTTTTTTATTTATATGTTTTCAAATTCGATTTTGTTTTATTTTTTAAATTTTATATTCAATTTTTAATTAGAAAAACTTTTTTTTTAAATTGGAAAATGCTTTTCGAAACTATTTTTAAAATTTTTCTATTAAAACTTTTAATATTTACTTTTATTTTCTTAAATTTTAAATCTCACCCCTTAACTCTACCCTAAGGCTAAACTAATTGAACTTAAGAGTATACGTGTATATTTACCTCTTTAATAAGATATTTTGGTAATTTTAATCCTTGGTAATTATATTTGTGATAAAAAAAATTGGGCTATCATAGAGTTTTCCTCAAAAAATATTTTTTTACCTTTTGTTAATTATATAATTTGGTTACTGATGGGATGAGCTCATTTTAAAAAGGTGGGCTAAGAAAATCATTTATCACATTAGGGATTAACGTTTGGACCGAAAATAATTCCTTTGAGTTAGGCCTTCTGTTTGATTATAACGAAGATAGAAGGTCTGACTATATTTAAAAATACCATATGAGTCTCAGGCTTTGTTATTGCTCGATATAAATATTGACTTTTGAGTTTGATTCTCATTTTGTTCTTTTGTTTTGGACGTGATATTTAGAAAAAAAAATTAGGACTATACATTATTAAATAGATACATACTTACGGTAACTTATAGATATATGCAAATTTAGGAAAAAATATAGAGAAATTCAAAGGAAATAATATACACAAATGACATATTGTCATTTATGTCTAAGTTATTTAGAATACATGTGCATATTTGAATTTTTATAAAGTTCGTTTAAAACTGATTTATAGTCAAGTATAAAAGTTTACCAATTTGCATTTTATGAAACTCACAATTCCCAAAGATTTATATTTAAGGGAGTAGTATATCATAGCCACACACATATTTTATTTCCTTTCGTGCCACATAAATTCTATTACTATATATAGTTATTCCATAAGATTTAATATTATAAAATCTGCAATTAAAGTAAAAAACAAAAGCTGTGATGAGCAAGTGTTCTTTCTTCACCTTATAGCCGAAACACAAACTCTCCAGTTTCCACCATTTCAACAGAATCTCGAGGTCAGCGGATGTAGGAAGCTAATTAGTCGGGGGTATAAGAAGTTTTTTCCATTATGATTAGTTTTAGAGTGGAAACATTCAATAAACTTTATAGTATTAAGCAAAAAAAAATTTAAAACTGTTGGGGGCAAATGCCCCCGTAGTCGTTGTCTTGTGTCCGCCCCTGCTCGAGGATACTAGTGTAATCTGCCTGAAATGTTTCGTCAGGATCTAAATCAAATCATATCTCCACTAACTTCATGTAAGCACTCTCGTGACGTTTTTTGTTAGCGACTATCATGCAGCAGATCTTCGTGAGGGTTATATCGGCATAGACATATAGTCGGAATGGCCATACGACCACACCGGTTCTAGCAATTTATGTCGAGTTTGATGTATCATTTCGTTTAGATTTTTAAGTATGACCAAATCTTATATTTTAAAATAGACTAAATTTAATATAATATATCTTATTTATAACAGGGTTTAAAAATATAAACGTTACGCAAAGTTTAATTATAAGCGTTGACTTTTTGGTTATAGTTGTGGACTTTTTTAAGGTAATGTTAATAAGTCTCTCTAGGAGAAAAAAAATTAAACTAAGTTTTATCCAAAGTCATTGTAAGAATGCCACGTAAGCAATAAGAATAAGTTAGAAATGACACTTCATCAAATTTATTTTTTAATTAATACAAAATTGATTAATTCATTGAAAAACCAAAATGAATTTTTTTACAAAATTTGTTTCACATTTGAGAATGTCTGGTAACTACTTTACTATATTATAATTAATTCATCAAATTTATTTTTAATTAATATATAAAAAATGTAATACGGTTTTCACCATCCAATGAAAGTTATTGGCATGAATAAAAACAGATGTAGGTAAAGTGATCATCCAATATGCATCTTTATAATATTGGTAAATTCAAGTCTTAAGTATCTAATAATTATTGCATGTTTATTAGAATAAGTATTGAACATTTTGAACAAAATAATTTGAATCAAGTCAATAAGTTATAAACATTTCTCTCATCATTGGTTTTGGGTCAAAAACCAACCATTTTCAACTAAGAATTATGGATGTTCAATATATATTCTAGTTTCTCCACCATATAGCTTTAAGATGAGTTTCAATAAGGTTGAAAATATATTTTGAACATGAATTTCCATTGATTCTTAGGAATCTAGAGTCATCCATGAAAGATATAAATAAGTTTTGATTTGTAGACTAAAATTTAAATAGAGTGATCAAGAAATATACCAGTTGTAAATGTTTCAATAAGAATTGATCCCCTAGAAAGAAAAATATCAAGCTGATAATGAGTTTGAATCATGCCTGGAGAGTTGTAGAAATATTGGTTTCAAAGATAGCAATCCTTGTAAAGGAACATAAATTAAAATAATCACGAGGAAACAAAGTTTTTGAATGTTCTCTAGAAGAGACATTAAACATGACTGAAATAAATAGAAGTACATGAGACAAAGAAGATATCTCAATAAGTTATGTTATGTATGAAATCAAATAGAACCGATAAGCAAATCAATGTCAATGGTATTTATGCATACAAAGTAATAGTTGATATGATGAATGAAAAAAGAGATCATGAAACAAATTCTATTGAGAAATGTAAACAATGAAATGATTGGCAAAGATATAAATTCTCATGAAAAAGAGAAGTATTTGGACCAGTAATTTATACAACAAAAGGTGTAAAACAAGCGAGATATAAATAAGTCGTGAAGAGACATAAGTCTCATGTGGTAGATGTATTAGTTAATACAATAAAAGATGTAAAAAAGTGAGATATAAATGAGACGTGAAGACAAATAAGTCTCATGTGGTAGATGTAACTATTTTCAAATTCTTGAATCTAACAATAAAAAAAACTCGCTAAAAATGATAATCCTTGAAAGATAAATGATATCAAAATAATGTTTCCATGAACTCTAAATACTTATCAAACTAAAATTCTTTTTCATGGGTATATTAAAATTTTCATATATGTTTGATCTTGATGGCACCATAATTAAAGTGTTATTTGAGAAAGTTATCAATCTCTTACGTAACTGAAAGAATTAATTTCATATAATAGAAAATAAAGTCATCATAGTAAATTTTATTAAAAAAGGCATGAATGTTTAAGACAATTTTATGTAAATAATTTTGTCTTCAATTCCAAAAATGATATTGTCTATATCAAAAGAAAATTATGGACTAGTAGTCTAAATACCATAGATATTCTAATAAAATCAAAAGATTTTATTTTCCTAAGCTCAATTTGTAAAGAGATATATTTGATCGAAAAGCATATCATGAAGATACTTCTTCAAAGGAAAGAATGTGATAAAGTGCATTGTTGCACTTTTTCTTTATCATGGTTTTGATCCCACTGAGTTTATTTATGATAAGGTTTTAATGAGACAACAAAAACACACACAAATGATAGACATTCAAGGGGGAATATTTAAATTTGAATACTCATAACACTTCTCCTTGATGTCCATTATGCACGTAATACGATGTCTCGTTAAAAATCTTACCAAAAAAATCTAATTAGGGGAAAACATGGTAAAAGAAAAAATAGTGCAACACATAGTTACTTCCCCTCATGTGTACAAATTTCAAGATCTTTGAGATGATATAATTCGATAAGACAAAATAATTTCTTCAAATAGCAGTAGGTAACACATTGTTGAATAAATCAGCCAAATTGTAACTTGAACGAACATGTATGACAAGAGCATCACCATTCTTATGCAGTGTATTGGTCTTGTTATTCATTGGTCATTTTTGGTGATTATGTTGATCTCAAAGACTATAGAACATGGACAGGCTTTTATCTCTGATTGCTACTAATTGGCTAATTGCTATGCAGTTTAAAAAAATTAGGCCGTCACAGTATCTATCTTATTAAAGCATAAACATTACATTGGACCTAACCTTTTTATATCAGCATAAACAAACTCTATTAAACCTATACTAACTAAACTGTGGACTCTGAGTTTTTGAAGACAAAAAGAGACGGCTGATTGCGAGCACCTTGTGTGACACTATCCGTTCTTGTGTTTTGAGTCCTTGGAACGTGTGTGATCTCGAAAGTAACAAAGCTTCCTCGCATCTGTTGAATTTCTTCTAGGTAGGTGCAAAGGTCGGCCATTCTTCAGGTTCTGAAAGCATTTTTACCAACTAAGAATAATTTATTGCAAACGTCATGACCTTAACCTTTAGTCATTTATTATATAATTATATAAATACCATTACTAATTAATAAAAAAAATCATCAAGGTTAATTATGTGAAGCATCATTATACTACTAATCATATTTCCAAACAATATAATAGCTAAAATTGTGTTCAAACAATATAAAACATTAGGACTCATCTTTTAGTAATTTTTAAATTAATCTTAATACAAATTATTTGATAAAAATTGAAAGATAAAAAACCCTCAAATCGTTTATGAAACTAACTCTTCAGGTTTAAATACAAAATATTTTAATTTGATATGAAATAAATTAAAACAGATTAGTAGAACTGTATTTTCATATATATATATATATATATATCACATTCATTTAAAAAAAAATAATAGAAAATTAAAGACTTTATATTAAATAAAAAAAATCAATAACATGACATCAAACCTTTAATATCAGATTTTAAATAACTAAATACATAGATTATAACATTTCATTACGAGAATTCATAATATGATTTTAAAAATAAAAATATATAGTTTTTATATTTACTATAAATATGAAGCAATTAAATTTATAATGTTATCACATACACCAAAATATTTTAGTTTTTGTTTAAATTAAATTTTGTTGAAAGATATTTTCACGTTTGTAAAGTACAGTTAAAATCTAGTAATAACTTATTACCATGTTTGTACGTGCAATTAAATTTTGAATTGCTCTTAGCCCATGTTCTAAAATGTGGTCTACTCGGCCGATTAACCGGAATAAAATTGTTTGGCAGAGGTGAGCCGTTATTGATCTACTCGGTCAAAAACTCGGAAATGTTGAAAACTCTTTTTGTAACATTACTTTTTTTTGTGAAAACTGATTTATTAATGATAGATTTGTGGATTTTTGGAGTAAAATTGAATTTACAAAGACAAAATGATGAAAATTTGAGCTAAGTCTATTAACGATCTTTATCATTGTAATTGAAGATTTCATAAAAAAGTGTATATGTATTTTCCAAATTTTTATAATAAAAACAGAATTATACATATATATAGAGAGCATTAAATTAGTTTTATTTTTATTCACATTCGTATAAGCTACCAACTACATTTGAACTATAAAAAAAATGTTAATAATTTTGATTATAATTTAAAATTATTCATTTACAATAACAAAATTATGTAACTTTTCATAACAATTTAATGACTAAAATACATACTAATATTTATTAAATATGATTATATATACAAACAAATACAATGTATTATCATTTGTACGATATATATCTAATAAGAATAACTATGTAATTTATAAGTTTTAAAAATTTAATCACCATATAATACACAATTAGGTCTAAGATGGATCGAATATCTCGTGTATTCTAGGATATACAGATTCAGATATGCATTCGTCGGATTCGTAAAATTGTTATCCGGATCCAGATATTTGGGGTTAGGATATTCTGACTAAAAAATCTTAATACACGTGGATATCTGGACATGTATTTTTTCAAAAAAAATAAATTAAAAATTAACTATTAACCATCTATTTAGTCTATTTAAATTATTATTTAAAAAAGCTTAAAAATCAATAAAAATTTAATAAATTAAAATTTTATTATTTATAGAAAAGTATATGTAATATACATAGATAACTATAATTAAATTTTAAATATTTAATATCCATATCTAAAATTTTAATATCTCAATTTCTACTTGGATCAATCAAATCCGTCAAATCACTATATGATCTCTGAATATCCGTTTTTCGAAAGCGGATGGGATCCCGAATCGGATAAAGGATATTGAATATTAAATTCAAGTCATATATACAATTATATCAAACAAATTTTTTTAAATATTAGACATTCACAAAATAACACTCGCGCGGGCGCGCGGATCAAAGGCTAGTTAAGATTAAAAAGAAAGACCACTTGCTTTATTTCATATTTAAACCTTCGACCCTTCAATTTTCAAAATAGCCTAAACCACTATACTTCGATCAACGTTAATGATATTACTTAAAAAATATATTATATAACTGAGATAAATATATAAAAAGCCATAAAATTAAGGATTGACTACCTTAAATATTGACAACCACATGGCTAGTCATGCAACTAAACTAATTTATATCTAGCTACATGAAGTATATGTTCTGCATGGCAACATCCCTCAACTTAACGATGTTATGTTATGTAGTTAGCATCACGAGCTTAATTTTATTAGTCCAAAAAGTGATGTGGATGTCAAAGACATTAACTAAGTTTAATTCTCCTGTTGATCAATTAAAATCTTACCCATTCGGCCATAACTTAACTAAAATTTGACCCATCACGACAAAAGGGAAAACTAGAGAAAATAGTTAGATTACACTTTAGTGGATCGGATTTTAATTGATGAACATGAAAAATAAACGGAGTTAACGTCTCAGACGTCTACGTCACTTTTTAGATTAATGAAATTAAGCTCGTAATGTTAACTATATAACATCACTAAGTTGAGGGATGTTGCTATTGCTAACATATACTTTGTGTATCTAGATATACATTAATTTATTTTACATGACTAGCCATGTGGTTGCCAATACTTCAGATAGCCAGCAATCATTTTTGCTAAAATTAATCTTCCAATAATGGATTTGGGGCTAAGCCAACCCAACCACATGTGTAGCGCCTAACGCACTTTCGAGCACTGCTCTTAGCTAATCCAATAATATTTGGGTGGGGGCTAAGGCTTAGTAAGTAATAATTCGGCCTTCTTGGGAAAGTCGTTCTCATAATTTTTCTGCCATGTTTTTCTTCCTTTTCAGTTTTTATTTGAAACGTTAAAAGTGCAAACATAGGGAGTGTTAGTGGGAATTCTTGTAAATAGAGAAGACAAGAGATGAATTGATGTGTCTTATTCCATGAATAATAAACTCTTTATATAGGGATACAATATAGGGTTTTAGCTTGGAGAAGAAGTACAAGTAAATCTTGGTGAACAAGACTTTCTATAATCGCCATCACAATATATTCTTAACACTTTCCCTTGATGTCTATTATGCGTGTAGATGCTGCCTCGTTAAAAACCTTACCAGAAAAACCCAATAGGAAAAACCATGGTTAAGGGAAAAAGAGTGCAGCGCGCAATTACTTCCCCTAATGTGTACATACGTCAAGATCTTTGAGACGACGTAATCCGATAAGATAAACCAACTTCTTGAAAGTAGCAGTGGGTAGCGCCTTGGTGAATAAATCAGCCAAAATTGTCACTTAAACGAACTTGAAGGACACGAACATCGCCATTCTTCTATAGATCATGTGTGAAAAAGAACTTCGGTAAAATGTGCTTTGTCTTGTCTCCTTTGATGTATCCATCTTTGAGTTGTACGATACATGCAGCATTGTCCTCATACATGATTGTTGGAGCTTCTTTCCCTGTAGATAGATCACAATCTTCTCGTATATGTTGAATGACAGATCTTAACCATGCACACTCTCGACTAGCTTCATGAATGGCTAAAATCTCTGCGTGGTTAGAATAAGTTGCTGAAATGGTTTGCTTCATCGAATGCCAAGACATTTATAGCAGTTCCACCATAAGTAAACACATATCATGTTTGGGATCTAGCATTGTGGGGATCGGACATGTACCCAACATCTGCATAACCAATCAAATCTTCTGTGGATGGGTTAGGAAAGAATATACTCATGTCTTTCGTACCTTGGAGGTAACGAAGTATATGTTTTATCCCATTCCAATGCCTTCGAGTCGGGCATGAACTAAACCTTGCCAATAAATTCACTGCAAATGATATATCCAGTCTTGTGTGATTGGCAAGGTACATTAATGCCCCTATTGCACTTAAGTATGTTACTTCAGGACTAAGAATTTCTTCACTCTTCTCTTTAGGGCGGAAGGGATCTTTATTCACATCGAGTGATCTTACAACCATAGGACTACTCAAAGGATGGGCTTGATCCATAGAAATCTTTTAGCCACATTTTCTGTGTAAGTTTCTTGATGCACTAAGATTCTATTCTTGAGGTGCTCAATTTGTAGTCTCAAACAAAACTTTATTTTTCCAAGATCTTTCATCTCAAATTCTTTCTTCAAGTATTCCATTTTAATTGAAATCTCATCGGAAGTTCCAATAATGTTAAAATCAACATACACTGCAATTATAACATATGCATATCTTTTCTCAAATCTCTTTACAAAGATGCATGGACTGATAGGATCGTTTTTTATAGCCTTCTTTCAACAAGTACTCACTTAAGCGATTATACCACATACGTTCTGATTGTTTCAGTCCATAAAGAGATCGATTTAACTTTATGCTATAACTTTCTCGAGAACTAGAATTTGTTGCTCTTGGCAATTTAAATCCTTCTGGGACTTTCATGTAAATATCAGTATCCAGTGGGCCATATAAGTAAGCTGTGACTACATCCATTAAGCGTAAATCAAGTCCTTCCTTTATCGTCAGACTGATAAGGAACCTGAATGTAGTAGCATCCACCACAGGAGAGTATATCTCTTCATAATCAATTTCAGGTATTTGTGAAAATCCTTATGTAACTAAACGTGATTTGTATCTCACAATCTCACCATTTTCATTTCTCTTTCGCACAAAAACCCATTTATATCCTACTGGTTTTACACCTTTTGGTGTATGGACTACTGGTCCAAATATTGCTCTCTTTCATGAGAATTTATATTTTTGTCTATTATTTCTTTCTAATTTGGCCAATCATTTCATTGTGTACACTTTTCAATAGACTTTGTTTCATGATCCTCTTTCTCATTCATCATACCAACTGCTACTTTACATGCATAAATATCATCGACGTCGATTTGCTTATCGGTTCCATTATATTTCCTACATGACAAAACTTATTGAAATCTCTTCATTGTCTCAGGTACCTGAATTTCTTTCAGTCATGTTTAACATCTCTTCTGGAGATCATTCAAAAACTTATTTCCTCTTGACCATTGTTAATTTATGCTCCTTTTCATTTACGAGGATTTTTATCTTTGGAACCAATATATCTACAACGCTTCAGGCGTAAGTAGCAGTTTGATATTCTTCTTCTAAAACAACAATTATTCCTGGAGCATTTACAACTGGTATATGTGACTTGATCACTCTATTTATATGGGTCAGTAAATGTGTCTGGCAAATGCTTTACTAAGCTCTAATTGAATTATCTTTTGGACTTCTTTTTGACGTTCTCTTTAGTCCGAGGATCAATAATAATTCACATCAACTTCTTTACTTTTCCAGCTGTTTATTTTCTCCTCTTTATGTTGGAAGTACTATTTCACTTTTAACATTCATATCGAGCATTACTTATATCCTTTAGGAATGGCTCTAGATTCTTAAGTATCAATGGAGATTCATATCCAACATATATTTTCAACCTCATCTGAAAACTCATCTTAATTAAAGCTTTGTGGTGGAGCAACTAAGATGTATATCGCACATCCAACATTCTTAGATGAAATGGTTGGTTTCTGACCCAATACCAATGTGGGGAGAACTAGTGATTACTTATTGGCTTGATGCAAACTAGTGTTGCTCAAAATGTTTAGCATTTATCCCAGTGAATTCGCCATAGTCTTCAAAGACTTTAAGAAGTGAATTCACCAATATTATAAAGATGCATAGTGGGTGATCAGTCCACCAACATCTCTTTTATTCATGCCAATAACTTCTTTGGCTGGTGAAAACCATAAAAACATTTGACAAATCATTAAGAAAAATATTTTGGTTCTTCAATGAATATTCACATAAATTTGTAAGTATCTTTTTGCATCATTACTGAACCAAAATGGTCTAACTGGTTCATGTCAAGTATTTAGTAAACTTCTGGTTTACTCTATATTTATCTCGATTACACTAATCTTTGTGTAGTACAATATATAAAAGAATGTAAATATTTTCTCTAAATTACTTTTAGAGCCTTAAGAATACTTGTAATTAAAATGAATTTAACATTTTCTTTTCTTATTGTCACAAAATTATTTGTCTCAAAATTCCATGGACTTATTTTAAGAAGGATTCATCAATCTCAGTTTAGTTAGAAAATCTTCTAGACATTTCACTTAGATTAAAATATGAGATTCTCTAACTCTTCCCCTCAAGATGATAACACTACAAATTTATCAATCTTGTATGAATCTCATTTTTAAATCAATAATATACCTTATTTGGGTAAGTATTCTTTCTTAGATCCTTCTAACTTTTGAGACTTGTAAGAAGATAATGCAATAAGGATTTTAAATTGCATTCTTATATGTAATAATATTATGTATTCTTCTGGAGTATTAATATACATCCTCTTCTTGAACATTATATAAACTTTATTACCTTGTAAGGTACTCACAATAACTTTCTTTCATCTTTAGATGAATGAATATCTTCACTTTAGTACAATCTTTATTTTCTCAATTTCAAGTGAGAATATGAGTTCTATAAGAAAACTCTTTGGTGTTGACCTTGATCATAACCATATATATCCACATTCACGTCTACAAACACTTTTACTTTCATTTTCTTGACCACTCCTATCTGTATGGATTTTCTTTCTCAATATAAAATATCATATTCTCTTCAAAAGAATAGATCTAATCAACTAGACGTGATTTATCATCGTACTTCAATAGCTCATTGTTTTTCTTAGTCTGAAGGAGACAAGACATAGCTATAAGCTTATTTAATCTCTTTTCTCAAGCATTTGTCTGTTTAACAACTTAATTTGTGTAAAAAGATTTATTCTACAATATCTTTGCATCATTGACATTCTCTTCAGGAATATTTTATTTTTAAACTTAGCATCCAACATAGTTGGACTTTATTTACATACCGTAGGTCTTGTAATCTTTAGATGCAAAACACATAATGAGCTTTAGGTAATCATATTCAAGTGATTACACTTTTCTTTGGATTGTTCTCCAAAACTTATGGATATTTTAAGGTTAAACCTTAAGCCGAAAACTTTTGTATACACAATGGTAATAAAAACAATAATAAGATATATTTACAAGTTATATATCTCGAACAAACCGATTTCGTTTTCTAAAAAGATTTTTTTTTCTATTACTACATGTATATTGCATGCACTCAACCATAAATTTTTTACAATATTGTATGCACTCATATATGTAAATAATATATTACATGCATTCAACCGGAACACTTTATTACTATATTATATGCATTCATATATATATTACATGTATTGAACCCTAAATTTTAAACCAACGTGCAATATCTTATCAAATGTAGTAAATAATTCTAAACCTATGAATCCAATATGTATATTTTATTTATCGCATAAAAATCAAGTATAAATGCATATAAGATGTTCATTAATAGTGAATGCGATCAATGAATAAATTTCAATTAGTAATTATAAATCAAGGCTGCCAATATGCAATTATGAATAAATGTGAATTAACAACCTACATATATAAATATGTCAAAACAATTCGTGTATGTGTAAAGTGTTAAAAGTTAAACTTGTCACTAAATGAAGAAGCATCATAGTAACTCTATAAGAAAATAAATAATGTATTAAGCAGTAACGTGATGACTTTCAATAATAAAATATAAGCATCACATATGATTAATAAAAAGTACACATATTATTGAGCATTAGCTTTAGAAATATCGACAAGATCTCTTTTCAATCGAATGATTTTTTCTTTCCTTGAAACAAGGATAGATCAATATTGTCGACTAAAGCTCATAAGCTCATATTGTGTATGAATCTGTTCCTACAAACCATGAATTGATAACAAACATGATTTGAAGAAGGATTGAATATAGACTAAAAATATAACATAATAAAAATCTATACCTATTAGCTCAAGATCGCTAAAGCTTTGTGCTGATAACGTGTTGTAAATAGAGAAGAGAAGAGAGGAATTGATGTGTCTTATTCCATGAATAATGAACTCTTTATATAGGGATACAATATAGAGGTTTAGCTTGGAGAAGAAGTACAAGTAAATCTTGGTGAACAAGACTTTTTATAATCGACATCACAATATATTCTTAACAGGAATTACATTTATGATGATTGTTAGAATTTAAAGACTCTAGTGCTATAGGTTTAAATATTCTCACTAAAATCTAGTGTATTTGGGATGATGAGTTTAGGATTTTATGCAAAATTATTTTTTATTTAAAAAAATTGGATTTCAATGATTCTATAAATCTATTAAAATTAAAATTTAATGATATTAAATATATATCCTTTAGATTGTTAAAAGCATTATACTTTAGGGGTTATTGGGAAATGAATTTCTGTAGAGTATGTGAATTTTAAGAGTTGATAGATTTTAAAAGTTATGTGGATTTTGAAAATATATATACCTTGATTTATAAAATTTGATCATAATTTTTTTTAGATTGGTATTGATTTTCATGAAATTTTATTACCTATTTTATTCCATTCTTTTGTAAAGTAAATATATAATTTAAAGAAGAGAATTTCATTTCTACCCTAAGTTTGATACCACTTTTCAATTTTACCTCTAATGAATGATTATTTTCAAAAATACCTTAACTTTTTGATGAAAATAGCCTTAACTAATTTTTCTAAACATTTATAAAAAAAATAAAAACTTAACCTCACCATTTTAACACTAACAATAATCACTAAAGTATAAACCCAAATGTTAATATATTTTTGATAATGTGTATTTTTGCAAAGTGGTACTTAACTTATGTTATTCTTGACAATTTCTCTAATTTAAATTTTGGTAAATCATATAGATTGATTTTTTTCAAAACATGTTTTTGTTAAAAATAATAATAATGATATATGCAAAGTTATCTTAATATGATAAAATGAATATTATATCAACAAATTCAATTCCATTATGTTTCTTTAGTCATTCAAATGTTTATTTTTCATTAATCAATGATAAAAAATAACTATAATTATACATTTAAAAATGCATGTGTATAAAATGTGATGAATTATAGTTTTGAACGTATAATATGGATTGAAGGTACAACAAATATTTAATAAGAAGAATTATTTTTTTAATTTTTATTACATGGATTTTGAAAATATTAAGGATATATAAGATATTTTTTAAGTTGAGTCTTATGAGTAAAAATGAATATATTCATCTCCAATAATAATAAATTTAGTTATGGCTATAGAATCCATAATCACTAAACTTTTTGAATAGTAAGGGATTTCAATAAATTCTTAAAATTCTTAAACCAATAACAATGAATTCTATTAAAAATTTTGAAATCTATGAACCAGTTATAATGAAATCTCAAAAGTTTCAAAGTTTATTAAACTTCTACCAATTTTATTTTATAACGCCAAAAGTGACATTGTTCTCCGAGAGTTCATAGGAATAGGTTCATAGAACCAATTACTAGAATAACTTCAAAAGCAAAGAAAGTAAACTGAAATTAATAAAAAAAAGATGCCAGTAGGCACCAAATAGGACGTAAGAAGCTCTCAACAACCAGCCATAGAGTACAGGGGAGCAGGTCATCCGTGTCTCTATTTGCTTTGAGCTTCAAAGGACAAGAGATGGTAGAGCCATATCGGAGCTTTGTGAGATATTTATGATTGGTGTCTGCCGTCTCGAGTCACGCCTACTGCTATTGCCAAGGCAGCTTTGTTTCTTTCCGTTAAAGCATAATCTAACCTCCAGACTCCAATCCCGAAGAGATGTCTTTGGATAGCAAGAATGATCTCTGCTAGGTGAGGAAAAGGACTCTGGTTGGTGAGTACTTCTTTAACACCTTACGAGGATGCTTCAAATGACATTGGTATGGTGTAAGGAGTGCATACTTTCAACAACTCAGATTATGTTCTGGATTGGATGTACGAGTAAGATCTTATGCTGTGAACAATCATCTTCCATGTTTCATCCCTAAGAATCTAAGAAGCTTCACTAAGAGAGTTGGCATCAATCCAAGAAGAGCCTACATTGCATTTCAGAACATCAGCCGGGGTTTTCTCCACATACAATTGTTGTCAGCATCCATAGAAGAAGTGTCTACACACTGACGTATGTTGGAGGCTTTGATCCATGATGATGCTTCGCTATAAGCTCGCCTAGCAATCTTGTAAGGTTATGTTATAGTGCTTTCAAATTCTAAACTATTCCTAGCCTTCCAAAACTGCCATATGATCCATGGAACATACTTATGAGACTTTTTCCAACGTCAAGTTGTTAGCCATAGACATTAGATGCATGAGAAACCAGCTGCAGGTATTGTAACTTTTGATACTTTCCATACTGCTTGAGCCTTTTCACAAACAAAAAGGACATGGCATATATTCTCTGCACTTCTTCCACAATGTGTACACGTACTTTCTATCACAATATCGAGTCTGCAATCTTTCTTTAACAGCCAGAGCTCCACAAAGGGCCCTCCACTAAAAGTGTTAAGTTTTTTGGATCCTTCACTTTTCATATGTTTTTCCACAGTTGCTTCTCTATCGGTTGTATGACTCTTGTTTGTGGCTGCAGTACCTTGAGCAGAGTTTCCAGTAATTTATATCCACTTTTTCGAGTACGTTCCACTCCTTTCATAACCCCATATCAAAGAGTCCTCTTGCTGCAAACATGACTTTAGTAGCAAAATTCTTTGGAAATCATCAGCTGTGAAAGTCTCATTCAAGAGATCCCTATTCCATTTGTTCGTCCAAGCAATGAAAAGGTCAGTGACTTTGAGCGCAAGATTGATTCTACTGTCAGCTCTATACATAGGTGGCCATGGAGTTGAATCCATGATCTAACTTTCAGCCCAGACATTGGAGCTAGCTCTGTTACCTATGTGTCTCACCAGTCCTTGTTTGAGATACTCCTTTCATGTAAAATGCTCCGCCAAACAAAGAACGGTTACGTCCCTACGCCACATTCCAAGAACCCACATTTGTTAAAATATCTTCCTTTGAGTACTTTAGCCAACAAGGAATCATGTTAAATGAAAATCCGCCATGCTTATTTACCCAGGAGGGCTTGGTTAAATCTACCAATGTTGTGAAAACCCATTCCTCCACTCTCCTTTGGCTTGCATAATTTTTGCCATGCCACCCAAGAGACTTTCTGTTTCTTGTCACCACTGCTCCACCAATACTCCACAAATGCACTAGTGATCCTTTCACATAGCTCATTTGGTAATTGGAACACAGACATGACATCGACCGTAAGCGCCAGAGCCACTGACTTTATCAAGACCTCTCTGGCTCCCATCGATAATGTCTTAGCATACCAACCTTGGAGCCTGCCTTCAATTTTTTCTTTGATGCTAAGAGATCCTTCTTTTAAACATTCAGGTAGTCCCAGGTATGATCCTTCCCCACCTTCTTTATCAATTTGCAGCACCTGTTTGACCTCGTCTTTTGTTTTGTCATCAACACCAGCTCTAAAGATAATGGAAGATTTGGTCTCATTGATTAATTGTCCAGATGCATCACCATAGAGTTTTAGACAGTGGATGAGTTCTTCACTTTCACTCGCATTGGCTTGACACAACAGAAGACTATCGTCCAGAAACAAAAAAATGATGAATTATAGGATAGTTTGTAGCCAGCTAAACACCATGCAACTTCCCTTCAGATTCGGAACGATTCAGAGTGCTTACAAGAGCCTCCGCACACAAGATGAAGAGGAAAGAGAATCACCTTAGCGTATGCCCCCTTTCTGGTTTGATAAACCCATGATCTCTTCCATTGAGTAAGACAGAGTATGACACCGAAGTAATGCAAGCCATTATCCATCTCACATAGATTATGTCAAAAACTCATTCTTTCCAATAAGACCTCGAAGAAGTTCCACTCTACACGATCATAAGCTTTTGACATGTCAGTTTTGACATCCATGTAGCTTTTTTCAATCTTCATTGGTTCTCAGTCCGTGAACAAGCTCTTGCGCTATGATTACATTATCAGTGATGAGTCTACCACAAAGGAAAGCTCCATGTGTATCAGACAATAACTCCGGCAAAAGACCTTGAGTTTGTTGCATAAAATTTTAGATATGATCTTGTACTGGATCGAGCACAAACTTATGGACCGTTATCCTTCATCTCAGTAGGGTTAGGTACCTTTGCCAATAAGCATAGTTGGGTATGGTTCCAACCAGCTGGAATTATTGCTGAATCAAGAAACCTCTGACTTCTTGTACCACTTTCGGTCACACTATATGCCAATATTTTTGGTAAAAGAAACATGTCAAGTCATCTTCTCCATGAGTGCAACTTCCTTTTGATCCTAAAAACAGCTTTTTAATTTCTTTAGGAGAGATTTCTTTTGTCAGCTCTTTGTTCATCTCGCTTGTTAATTTTGCAGTAAAACCTTCAAAGAGTGTCTCCAAGTCTGATGGATTACAACTCATAAATAGCTTCCTAAAATAGTCAACTGCGATGCTCCCTTTTGATCTTTCTGCAAAATGCTATGTCCCAAAAATGTCCTTCAACATCAGGATTTTGTTTAGAATCCTTTTTTCTTTCACAACGTTATGAAATTAGGTGGTGTTTCTATCACCTTCTCTGAGCCATTCCTCACGACTTCGTTGCCTCCAAGAAAATCTCCTCATCGAGATGAGCTTTGGCTAGTTCTTGTTTGAGGCGTCTCAGAACTCCAAAAACAGGATATTGTTTAGAATTTCTCGTTCTAGATCCTCATGTATGTGATCAATCCGAGTTCATGTTGTTCTCTTTCTTCAGTCTAGCCAACTTGGTTCTGCATTGAGCAACCCTATCCAGAATACTCTTCATCTTATCCATACCAGCCTCTTCTAATCTCATCCTCAACTTCCCTCATCCCTACAATTCACTTATCAAATTAAAAGCTTCCTTAGGCAAATTTGATATGTAAAGGTCTGTGATCAGAAGGCCACATCGTCATATACTCTCGGGCTGTTCGTTTCTCCATTCAGATGGCTCATCTGAATGGAGATGACTTCATATCTCTCTCTCTAACTCCATGAAAGGAGCTTGAGCTCTCTCTCTCCAGCATCTCTCTCCGCGACTCTCTCTCTCTCTCTCTCCGCGACTCTCTCTCTCTCTCTTTGCGCCTCTCTCTCTCTTTGCGCCTCTCTCTCTCCGCGCCTCTCTCTATCCGCGCCTCTCTCTCTCCGCGACTCTCTCTCTCTCTCTCCGCATCTGGGTTTGTTTTTTTCTCTGATGGGTTTGCTTTTTTCATCGATTTGATTTGGGTTAGTGTGTGTTTGCTCTATGTTGATTTGGTTAGTGAACTTGTACGGATTTGATTTATGTCTGTGTAATGGCTCTGTGATGTGATTTGAACCATGGCTAGTGTGTGATTTGATTTGGGTTAGTGTGTGATTGGAGCATTGAGGTTAGTGTGTGATTTGATTTGGGTTTTGAGTTCTATGTATCATGTGCTAAGTTCAAACTGATTATGAGTATCTTGGCTTAGAGTGATGTAGAAAGCTTCCAAGCAATTACTATAAAACTAGCAAAACTGTTGTTTTTTTATGGTTTTTTGGCTCCTATGGAGGGATTAGATTGCTTCTTTAAGTGCATTATAATCACGGAAGTTAACCCAACTAGTATGAATTTTATTAATTATTATCACAACCATACAAAAAAATTTTTTATTACTACTTTTTTTTAATACCCAGCGTGCCCTTTTTTTACGTTGTGAGAAAAAACATATTTACAAGAATGCCATTACTTTTTTGTGCCACGTAGGCAAAAAATCGGGTCCACCTAAGAATGCGGCATAAAACTCAGCCGCAATACGATATGAACTTCGTTACGGCCGAGATATAGGTGCGTTGCGGCTGACTTAAATAATCTAGCTGACTTATGAGAAATAAGCTGAGTTATGAACATAACTCAGTCGATCGTTACGGCTGACTTAAAAAAATCTGGCTGGTTTATGTTATAACGGCTGAGTTACGGTCAGATATTACGACTGACTTATATATCCTTAGGCTGGTTCCTGGAAAATCCGACTGAGTTCTAGTTACCATACGACTGAGTTAACTATCGCGGCTGGTTAATTGATCGTCGACCGGCCGAGTTATGAGATGTTTTTACAGCTGAGTTATATTTAATCAGCCGTAGTAAAGTGGAGTAACAGTAAACTCAGCTGATTTACGGCTGACTTTTTAGCGAAAGATTAATTACTAGAATAGCATTCATTTGCCGGCTGGTTTATTTAACGATACAGCTGACTTCTTGCGTTTCATCTTTGTTATGGCTGATTGTTAACAAAAAGTTAATTACTAAAATAGTATTCACGTTTTGACTGACTTACGGTGTATTAAGTGGCTGACTTATTTTGGCTGACTTAAATGTTCGTTTGGTGGCTGAATTACTGATTTTCCATGTCATCATCCATGTCAGCTTTTATTTTCCATGTCATTACTAACTACAACAACGAAATAAGGGTTTATGTTACAGACGCCGCTATCTGTTCTTCACCTTCTTCTCTTTCTCTAAAATCTTATGGATCCAATAATTATTGTTTCAGGTAACTGGATTAAGAAAAACAGATATGTATTCACACCCGACAGTAGAGGATGTATTGTTCTGCATGCAGATGAGAAAACAACACACGACGAATTCGCAAAGTCAGTACTCGATGATTACAGATTGAATGAGTCGAGCCATCAGATTCAGCTAAGCTACCAGTTCTCGAATAAAGCTTTGAAAACAATGGCTCACGACACGCCACCAGTTTACATCTCCAATACTCGTCAATTGCAAATATTTTTAAGCCTAAGGAAAACCGAAAGATTACGTCTCTGTGTAGAGATTACAGAAAAGGATGATGAGATCAGCCGGAAAGACGGAGCGGGAGAGAAGAGTAATATATTATACAGTTTCAGCTCAGAAGCAGAAGTCTCAGAAGTTGAATCTAGATACGATGGTATTAGTTTGGAGGAGGAACAGAACGACAATGAGAATACCTTCTCTAATATCTTGGACGGAGAAAAACAGAAAGATGTTGGAGAAGATGAAGAAGGCGAAGAAGACAGTGAATTTGATAGCCGATTTGATATGTTCGACGACTTAGATGGTGCGTCATCCGAAGATGATAACTTTAGCTCATATGGTGAGTCTCCAGCACAAGACGAAGATTCACCGACACTACCGCCTAAAAAGAGATCTCAGTCGACTGAAACTTCTTACAATTGGACCGGATCTAAGGGGGATTCAGAGGTTCTAAGGTTGGAGATGTCTTCGCTAAACCTTGCTGTTGGGCAACGATACCAGAGTAAAGCTGAGTTGGAAAGACGACTGAAACTTCTTACAGTGAGAGATCAATTTGATTTTGATGTGGAAGTATCCAATCCAGATTTACTCATTGTTAAATGTTGGGTTGGTGGATGTCTCTGGAGAGTTCGTGCTTCAACACAAGGGGATTCCCCGACATTCTATGTTCGTATTTACGATTCAGAACATACATGTTCTGTAACTGAGCGTTCTAATCGATCTCGACAAGCAACACCAGATATTTTAGGAGAATTGTACAGAAACTTTCTCGGCGACGTTGGTCCGGCCGTTCGACCTACGAGTGTGGGAATAGCTCTCAATAAACAGTTCGGTCTCAAGGTAATTGTTGTAGTATGGCTGACTTATATCAACGTTACAACTGAGTTATATCTACACTTTGTGGCTGACTTATATTAACGTACGGCTGTGCTAGTTAAGTGATAGGCTGAGTTATATAAACATCGAACGATGCGGCTGAGTTAGTTGAATTATCTGGCTGGTTTATTTAAACTTCAACGTTTCGTTTAAGTTATTGAAGTATATGGGCTGGGTTATGTATACGTTACAGCTGAGATATTTAAGTTATCCGACTGAGATATTTATACATTCAAGCTGAGTTACTTAAGTGATTTGGCTGAGTTATTATTTGTATTCATTTGGGCAGATGGATTATTGGAAATCATATAAGACTCTGAAATTTGCAAGAGAAATCGACATGGGAACACCTGAGAGTGGTTTTGAAAACTTGCCTTCTTACTTATTCATGATTAGAAGAGCAAATCATGATACAATAACTCGTCTTCAAATCGATGAGTTTGGAAGATTCTTGTATGTGTTCCTTGCATTTGGCGCGAGTATAAATGGGTTTCCTTTCATGCGCAAAGTTGTGGTTGTCGATGGTACGTTCCTTAATGGCAAATACAAAGGGACGCTTCTAACAGCACTAGCTCAGGATGGAAACTTTCAGATTTTTCCAATCGCCTTCGGTGTGGTTGATACAGAAAATGACGATTCGTGGAACTGGTTTTTTACGCAACTAAAAGTTTTGATTCCTGACGACAAGGGTCTTGCGATAATCTCAGATAGGCATAACTCGATTGGGAAGGCTATTCGAAATGTGTATCCGTTGGCTTCTCGAGAAATTTTCACGTACCATTTATATAAGAACATTTTGGGACGGTACAAAGGGAAAGATGTATTTCGTCTGGTGAAGAAAGCGGCAAGGTGTTTCAGGATGCCTGACTTTAATGCAATGTTCGAGGAGATTGAAGCTATTAATCCTGAGCTTCATGGGTACCTCCAAAGAGCCGATGTCAAACTGTGGGCGCGTGTTCATTTTCCAAACGAAAGGTACAATTTGATGACAACGAACATAGCGGAATCAATGAATAGAGCATTATCAAATGCTAGAGGTCTTAACATTGTTCGACTACTAGAATCGATACGGGTTATGATGACCAGATGGTTTGCTGAACGGAGAGAGGATGCTGAATCGCAGCGAACCATGCTTACACGTGCTGTAGAGAAACTACTACTTGTAAGTCAGTCGTACTTATTAAATAAGTCAGCCGTTTCATTTAGTAAGTCAGCCTAAGTAGATATCATAACTCAGCCGTATTAATGATAAGTCAGCCTAAGTAGATTTCATAAGTAAGCCGTATCAATGATAAGTCAGCCTAAATAGATGTCATAAGTCAGCCTTATATTTTAGTAAGTCAACCTAAGTAGATTTCATAACTCAGTCTCTAATGTTTTTCATTGTTCATTTTTTATTTATAATAGGGTCGTGTTACTACCGCAAGACTGTTGACTGTACAAAGAATTGATACTCATCAAACTGAAGTTACATATGGTGAGTCTTTGCATGTTGTTAACTTGGAAAGGAGAAAGTGCACATGCCGCCGTTTCCAGCTGGAGAGATTACCATGTTCGCATGCAATTGCAGCTGCGGAGTCCAGGAATGTTTGTCGTATATCCCTGTGCAGTCCTTACTATACCAGCGCTTATTTGGTGAGTGCATACGCCAATTCAGTTATGCCGGTTGATTCAGCGCTACCAGTTCCAGATAACGTGGTTAACCTAGCATGCTTTCCCCCGTCTATTCGTCTTCAGCCAGGAAGGCCTAAGAAAAATAGGATGAAATCTTCTTTAGAGGTTGCACTTGAAAACAAACGTCCTAGCAAAGACACACATGTTCTCGTTGTAGACAGAGTGGACATAATGTGAAAACTTGTCCGATTTAAAAGTGTTGTATTGATATGTAGACTATGTTGTATTACAGCTGAGTTATTGATTTTAATGTTTCTAATTATGGCTGAGTTATTGAAATTTAAGACTAAGTTATAGTTCTACTACGGCTGAGTTAAATAAAAGGCTGAGTTACTAATATATGTGACTGAGTTAAATAAAAGTGTAAGTTTAATAAAATGCTGAGTTAATAATTTACTGCGGCTGAGTTATTAAAAGGCTGAGTTACTAATATATGTGGTTGAGTTAAATAAAAGTGTAAGTTTAATTAAAACGCTAAGTTAAGTAAAAGGCTGAGTTAAATAAAAGGCTTAGTTAATAATTTACTGCGGCTGAGTTATTAATATTACAGCGGCTGAGTTACATAAACGCTACGGCTGACTTTCAAAATAACATCACTAAATATCAACGCAACCTTTCTAAACCCCAAAGTTATCAGGTCCAAATTCTTCAAACATATCCACGAGAGAAAGCCAAACTCTGGCTAGCATCCAATCAGGCTTCTGCCCACCAAGCGCCCAATTCCTCTTCAACACCTGCATTTGATGACGAAATATCGTTCTGGCTACGCGATTAAATTTCTCCTAAACTTCGTAACTATGCTTCGGATCCCAAGTGTTATTACGCTAAAAAATAAATAAAATAACATAACAAATATTAGAAACATAACAGCTGTCAAATTTAATAGGGATACATAATGGATGCTTACAACAAGTTCAAGAAACCAGCGTTCCTTAAAATGAGCGGGAATGACACGGTAAGTCGGCCACTCATGAACCCACCCTTCTCAAAGAATGGGCGAGATCGCAACCGATAGGTCATGCAAGAATGTAAACCACTCTACGGTGGTTTTGGAGACATTTACACCAAAACCAGGGTTCAGAAAGGGTAGGTTATCCCGATCTGCCGAGCTTAGAATAGCATTGACATTGTTCGCTAGCGATAGAGACCAACCAGGGACAACCGACATAACTGTTTCTATAATACGAGAGAAAAGCGACAAGAGGACTATATATAGAGAGGTATTAGAATGCCAAAGGTAAAGATTATGTTACACAAAGCGTCTGAGTTATTGAAATTTAATTAAGACTTGAGTTATTTTGTTCCCGCCCAAAAACACGAAACGTTGCAATTAACGGCAGAGTTATTGAAATATAAAACTGAGTTATTTACATGATACGACTGAGATATCTTTAGGATAAATTTATTGACATGACACGGCTAAGTTATTGACATGGTAAGGCTGAGTTAATGACATGGTATGGTTGAGTTATTCATTCTCTTACGGCTGAGTTATTTAGTTCATGAACGGTTTTCCAGAAATATGAAACACGAAACGTTGCATGCCATGCCAGGATCATGAAAGGTCGCCTTCTCGAAAACAGAGAAACACGAAACACGAAACGTTGCATGCCATGCCAGGTCAACTCTTTATATAAACACGCAATCAGTTCACCCTTGTCGACACAAACTGATTATCTTAGAAAATGGAAGGTTTCCCGATTCTCGAAATGCCTGAAGAAATTCAAGCGTTAGTTGTTGAACGTGTGGCCAGTAATTCCATTAAAGATTTTTATAACCTTAGAGCTTCGTGCAAGTCGATGAAGGCGTTAACAGAGCGGCGTAGGGTATATCATTTTTTGATTTACTATCATATCCATGGGAAGCCCCTATGCCTATTCCGTTGTTCAAAACTTGTTACGCTGAGGGAAACCCAAGCACACTATATATGCAGGGTGTCCAGTTTTTCTTCACATATGAGCTTCGAGAAGAAGGTCTTACTCTCATGAAGAGTGCAGCGGATGCAGGATATGAGCGTGCCGTGTACGCATAAGCAATGATTAGGAAAAAATTTTGGAATGAAGAGGAGTACTTTGCTAGTTTTACAAGGGAATCTGCTGCTAAGGTTGGGGAACTAGTGCGATCTGTGAAATGGGGATGGGGTTTGTGGCATGGCGACGACTTCCGCTCAAAGAAGTTGGAGTTCATTTCATCTGTAATGCCATCGTTCACCAGTTGCCAATGTTGTGCTGTTGTGGAAAGAAACTGGTTCAGCCTGTGGACCATTGGTACCAGTAAGGGTGACAACATGTGTGACCGTTGTTTCTGGATTAAAGAGGTTGGGCTGTTCTTCCGTGATTTTGAACCGATGAGCTTGATTTTTGACACAAGCAAGTGGTGAAGATGTATTTTTATTTTTATTTTGATTTTCTTTGCAATTTCAGTTTGTAGACTATTGGTTGTATTACAGCTGTATACAAAGTGGCTGAGTTAACTAAATAATGCGACCGAGTTATTAATTAGTTGATAATACGAGAGATCTCATAATACAAAGTGGCTGAGTTAACTAAATAATGTGACCGAGTTCTCTACAGGCTGAGTTATTGAAATTGACGGCTGGGTTATTATTCCCTACCGGCTGAGTTTTTGAATTGTACGGCTGGTTTATTGAACTATAAGCTGGGTTATTGATAAACGATACAAGACTACATTAATGAATAATAGCAAAATATGCCCACAAAGAACACACAAACCACCACATTCCTTACACATCGCCCCTCTGATTCCGTCTTGATTCCTTCAAACTCTTTCTCCAACCGACCGAATTTAGCCCTGACATCGGTCAAGTCTTTGTTCATGTCACTCATTACTAACTTCATATCCTCAACCTCTTCTACCAAGCACTCATCAGCCCATTTGAATAAATGTCTCTACTTGCACTAATATAATAATCAGATCTCAGTAGCACGAAATGAATATATGGCAAATAAGAACAAAATTTAACCTTATTATATCTTCTTGCACAACAATAGTACAATCTTCATGGATTTTTAGCTGATCCGGATGTACATATCTCTGAGGCTGCACCACACCAACACTGTTTTGGTATTCCTCTCTCCCCATTCGTACGTACTCGGTTTACATTTCCTGATGAGATAGTGTTAGAGGAGGAAGACATTTTTTCCTTTAGAACCCTAATCCCCACTTTTTCCTCTGAAAAAGTTGCTTTATTACATCGTTATATAGAGCTGGGCCAGGTCTGTGTTAGAATATTTTCAAGCTTCCGCCACAAACATATTTTCAAGTTCCCGCCGAATGGCTGAGTTATTGTCTTGTTACGGCTGACTTTATGTTTAGGATAATTTTATGTTTTAGGTTTAGGGTTAAGTATATGGGGTTTACAGTTTAGGGTTTAGGGTTTATGGTTTAGGTACCACTGTAAAATATAAGAAATTACACAAATTCAATTGAAAAAAAAAATTATATGGTACTTTGTATTTGGTGCGTTCAACACCTATATAGTTACATAAGGTTTTAAGTATTTGTAAGACAACTTATACCTCAAGATCATGGTCAATCCGAAACTTGTAAATTCAATGAAGTATACACATTGTGTTGATTAAATATTCATCCAAAACTGATAATATTAATTTATAATAACTTTTTAAAGTACATTTCCAAATATTAGGGTATGTTTGTGGTGTGGCTGAGTTATATAAGGCAAGACGGCTGGATTATAGAAACGTTTCGGCTGGGTTATATTAAACTTTTTCGATTTTAGGGTATGTTTGTGGTATGACTGAGTTATATAAGGCAAGACGGCTGGATTATAGAAACGTTTCGGCTGGGTTATATTAAACTTTTTTTGATTTTAGGGTATGTTTGTGGTATGACTGAGTTAATAAGGCTAGACGGCTGATTATAGAAACGTTGCGGCTGGGTTATATAAAATATACCATTAGCAAAAAAATATACAAATCGTTCAAAGGCTAATCAAGTCAATATAATAGAATCTATAACTCAGTCGTAACAAAACACATAACTCAGCCACATAGTATATTAAACTCAGCCACATAGTATACTAAACTCAGCCAACTAGTATACTTAACTCAGCCGTAAAGAATAATAAACTAAGCTACTTAGTCTTCTTTAACTCAGCCTTAAAAAACGTAACTCAGTCACATAAAATTTATAACTCAGCCGTAAAGAATACTTACATCATCATACAGCCATCCATATTGTATGTCTTTTCACGGTCTTTCAGTGATGAGGATTCTGTACAACTCACCCTCATGGGCCGCTGTTGGGGTAGTGGGAACGTCTTTATGTTTCTCTAGGTGTTCCATAAGTTTATCCCATTTTGCTGGATCAACCGGTGCTAAAGGATCATATATTGCTGGTGAAGGTAATAAATTATTCCTCATGCATGTCGTTACATTGTCTCCAATCTGAGGAAAAACTGGTGCTGGAGTAGCATTATCAAAGAGTTGCAATGCAGACCCAGTTGCAGATAACTGAATATTTTTCTCCCGATATTATTTTATTCTTTCGGATATGATCCTATCCTCTTCATCCTCATCAGACTCCGGAAGCACTTCGTCTCGTGTTGCGAGAAATTTGTCAGTAATATCCGCAAGCTCACTGTCGGCTTGAATCTACTTCGACTGAGGTACAGCTATTGTTATTAAACCGCGACGCGTCCTTTTTACGACCGGATTCTGTAACTCAGCCATTTCTTTCTTCTTCAACTCAGCCGCCTTCTTTTCGTCAGCCTTCCGTTGCTTTGTCTCAGCCGTTTTTTTTCTCCTTTTTTCAGCCGCCTCCTTCTTCTTTAACGCAGCCTCTTCTTCCCTACTTACAGCCGTTAAGTTATTCTTAGGAGACACAACCTTCTTTCCTAACTCAGTCGCCTCTTTGTCTTTCTCTTTAACCTTATTTCCTTTTTATTTAAACCTTATTATCTTCTGCCCGCGTCCTAAGGTTGGGTCCTTTGCAGGAGAAACACCAACGAAATCAACAGTGTCTCCCAAATTCTTAGCAGGTGTACTATGGACAGAGGCCTTAGCAGGTGTACTATGGACAGAGGCCTTAGCAGGTGGACTATGGACAGAGGCTGATACGCCCAAAATCGGAAGGATGGCTTTGGCCGGGTGTTGGATATGAACCGAGAATGCAAGGCACTTATGGAACTGGGATGGATTGATAGGATCGTCAAGAGGTGCGGAATGACTCTTGATATACCCACGATCTAAGGCTAACCACCTAAGAACGGTTGTAGTGCGTTGGCTAACCACCAAATAACACACAAAGATGATTGGTTGACCACCAAATCAACAAGCCGGTTCAAACCGATGAACTAGCTAAAGAACTCTCTCTCTCTCACTAAGAGAAGAAACAAAAATGAAACCAAAATGAACTGATTTTATTCATTGTAGAGATTACATATTTATACTAGATGTAGTCAAAGAAAGCAATAAAGAAAGTGCGGAAAATGATGTCTAGAAAATACAACATTTGACTAGATAATTATTAGAGAGTCAAAGTTGTAGAAATTGATGCAATCTTGGTCAAAGTTGCTGGAAATGATGAAGACCAGTCAAAGTGATGATTTTGAGACAGCCTGGTCATGGTTCGTCCAAGCGTCAAGATGCATCCGAACGAGATGGATGCACGGGGTAAAGATAAGGACGCATGCGGGACTGTCCGGATGGTCTGGCGGATGAGAATGCATGCCCGTCTTTGGTTTCCTCACGACCTAAGATAAGTCTGGCTCGACCGTGGGTCTTTGAATGTCAAGTTGGTCAGGAAAGACGAGCTCTGGTACGTTCAGTTCGGTCTCCTGGTCGTGGCTCCAGCCGAAGCTCCATTCCAGACGTATGCGGGTCAATACGGTGGACAGAACGTGCGGCTCGGTCGGTGTGATCAGCACGACCTGGTGGAGAAACCTTGGTTGGGTCGAGCTGGTTGACAAGATCACCACTTTGGGCCGTGTCCTTGAACCAAAAAGGACGGTGCTCGATTTTGGTTCTATCATACTCTCCCTCTTCAAAAAGATTTGTCCTCAAATCTGGAACATTAAAAGGAAAAGGGGTATAAGCAAAAGAATCATAATCAATACATTGCTCACCTTGGGTTTGGTCCGGCTCTTGAATGGACAAAGATCCTTCTTGGTTTGTTTGATGACCACGGTTTTGCTCTCCATCTGACCCTTCATTTGGTTCATGTGGGTAGTCATCGAAAATTGGCAATGGATCTGAAAGTCCTTCCTTTTCTGGCTCGGTTTCAACTTCCTCCAATGTCACCAACGGTTTCTGATTTTTGCACTTGTTAGCGTAATGGCCGACTCTATGGCATTTGAAACACCTGGTAGAATGAGCTTTGCTTGTGGGTTTCACAGCTTTGCTTTTATCAAAAGAAATCTCATTAGTTTTCAAATCAGAATTTGAAAGATAAGAAGACTTACATTGTTGTTTTGGTGCTGAAGAAGTGTTGGTGTTCCCCTTCCTTTTGAGTTGCCGGATAGCATGAATTTCCTTATGTAACATTTTCTCCAAGCTGGCATAAGTCTGAAGTTCCTTCTGATTTAGCACCTCACGGTTGCTTCTCTTGGCTTTGATGAAGGGACGATCACCACTTCTGACCCTCTTCTCGTCATCAGACCTGTTTTGTCTCTTCCTTTGTTTCTGCACAAAGTCAAATCCAGTAGAAGCAAACTATTTCTTATTACTAGAAATTAATTGCTCTTTTTCAGAAACAATTTTAAAAGGAAAGAAGACATCATCTTGTAGTGGTTTTGATTTCTTGAGAAGTCCAAACATCCTGAAAACACTGAACAACCAAGTTAGCAAATAAAATCCTCACACTCTCAAAGTGTTTAGCTCTTGATTTTTAGGTGATCGCTCAGAGTTCTTTCCACTGGTTCAAAGGGTGATAGGCAGTCAAAATCAGCAATCAAAAACCAAAACAACTTTGTGGGAAAAAGAAAAGAGAAAGAAAGATGAAGAGATTTTTTTTTGTGTGTGTGGATCCGCCTTAACTGTCCTAAGGCCGGATTTCTCCTCGGCCAGCAGGCTTTCTCTTCCACCACTTCCCCTGGATTTCTCTTCAGAAGTGATTCAAGCCAAAACTTTTACTATTTTTTTTTTAAAATCGTTTTCTCTTTTTTTTTTTTTTTTTAAATGGCGATCACAAGGGAGTAAAGGAACAGCCCGGATCCAAAAAGAAATAAGAAAAGAAAATGATGAATAGATGAGAAGATAAAAAGAATAATGAAAACAAACCAGCCAAAATGGCTCTGATACCAAATGATACGCCCAAAATCGAAAGGATGGCTTTGGCCGGGTGTTGGATATGAACCGAGAATGCAAGGCACTTCTGGAACTGGGATGGATTGATAGGATCGTCAAAAGGTGCGGAATGACTCTTGATATACCCACGATCTAAGGCTAACCACCTAAGAACGGTTGTAGTGCGTTGGCTAACCACCAAATAACACACAAAGATGATTGGTTGACCACCAAATCAACAAGCCGGTTCAAACCGATGAACTAGCTAAAGAACTCTCTCTCTCTCTCACTAAGAGAAGAAACAAAAATGAAACCAAAATGAACTGATTTTATTCATTGTAGAGATTACATATTTATACTAGATGTAGTCAAAGAAAGCAATAAAGAAAGTGCGGAAAATGATGTCTAGAAAATACAACATTTGACTAGATAATTATTAGAGAGTCAAAGTTGTAGAAATTGATGCAGTCTTGGTCAAAGTTGCGGGAAATGATGAAGACCAGTCAAAGTGATGATTTTGAGAGAGCCTGGTCAAGGTTCGTCCAAGCGTCCAGATGAATCCGAACGAGATGGATGCACGGGGTAAAGATAAGGACGCATGCGGGACTGTCCGGATGGTCTGGCGGATGAGAATGCATGCCCGTCTTTGGTTTCCTCACGACCTAAGATAAGTCTGGCTCGACCGTGGGTCTTCGAATGTCGAGTTGGTCGGGAAAGACGAGCTCTGGTACGTTCAGTTCGGTCTCCTGGTCGTGGCTCCAGCCGAAGCTCCATTCCAGACGTACGCGGGTCAATACGGTGGACAGAACGTGCAGCTCGGTTGGTGTGATCAGCACGACCTGGTGGAGAAACCTTGGTTGGGTCGAGCTGGTTGACAAGATCACCACTTTGGGCCGTGTCCTTGAACCAAAAAGGACGGTGCTCGATTTTGGTTCTATCAGAGGCCTTAGCAGATGGACTATTGACTGACTGCTGCGGAAAAAAGCTCGGCGGTGGCGGTGGCGGCGGTGGCGGCGGTGGCGGTGGCAACGTTAAAGATTGTTGGGGAACTTTAGAGAAGTACTCGTCCACTGCAACTCTGACTAAATCAGGAATGTTCGTATAACTGGACTCGATTCTGGATAACCGCGCGTCGAAGTTTTCGAAGTTGTTCTCGTGGCTGTCTATTTTTGAGACAATTCTATCCAGACTATACACTATTTTCATCATTATCGGATTTTCTCTAATATCAGCCTTACCTTCCTTCTCGTAAGCACCCTTTCCCTCCACAGCAGCTTCATCCTCTTGGAAGCTGCTCACTTTCTTCTGCTTCTTAATGGGTGGCTCAGCGTTAGACGAAACACCAAAAACCTTTGTGTTTGTTTGTGTTTCATCTGTGTTCCCCAAAAACCTCTAATAAACCGACCTACATATATGTCTGTTATCAAGTTAACGAGTTGCGGGTCAGCTGCTTCATCCGGCCACTGAGGAAACATCTCTTCTACGGAGTCCTTCATAACTATTTTTCTCACGCGCACCTACAAAATCAGCCACCAAATACATAATAACTCAGTTGTCAAAGTACTAATAACTCAGCCACAAAGTACCAAAAACCCAGCCACCATGCCACCATATAAACACTATCTCAGCCATCAAATAACTAATATCAAGAAACCCAGCCACTATGTACATACTAACTCAGCCATCAAAACTAATACCAAGAGGCTGAGATATTGGTATCAAAACTAATACCAAAACTAATACTAACTCAGCCATCAAAACTAATACCAAGAGGCTGTAACTCAGCCATAAAATAATTAATAACTCAGACACTTTATACATGCTAACTCAGCCATCAAATAACTAATACCAAAAACCCCAGCCACTTAAGTACATAAGTACTTATAACCCAGCCATCAAATAAATAATAAATCAGTTGACACATTACCTCGCCATGTTTTCTAATCTCCTCAGTAATGACAGTATCAAAACTTGAACGTGTACGCTTTCCACCCCATCGAAAAAGTGGAACTTCTTGCTCATTGACCACTCTCCCAAAACGCTCTCCAAAACAAATGACAAATTCATACGCCCAAACCAACAACATGTCCTTCAGACCGCTTATGGTGTATGTCCTTCCTTGTGGATTCAACATCTTAATAGAGTCAACAAGAACTTCATATGCAGTCCGCCCCCATGGATCCGTCATCATGGCTTCATCGTTGAATACTCTTTTTGCACTTTCAAACGGTATCCTAGAATTATGATGCAAAGCATAAAGTCTCATGGCTTGAAGAAGTAACAGCCCTAACCATTTACGCTTTTCAAAACTCCATGCCGGACATACCTCTAATGCTGCCCTCAGTTCATCTAACTTGGGTCCCACCCCAAGCGGCATATTCAACTCCTCCCAAAACGCTTTGTATTGGTCATGTTCAAAACTTCCTGTTGGCACTGGATCTGTGTTTAACCCAGTGATCTCACCAAATTCGAGTAAGCTAAACCTGATAGGTTCATCACCAACTAGACTCCAAATCTTCTTCATGTATACTCGAAGCTGTCGACATAGTAGATAGTGAACAGTCCTACCAGACCACACGCTTTTGCGTTCAGCTAGCTTCACAATAATTCCAAGAGGACCCTGCCTCATGTGATCCCACACATCCCGTCCTATTGCTTCTCTGACGTTAGGGAAATCTCCCATCTGCAAATTGTGATTAATCTCTTTATTTTCTAGATTAGAAGCCCCTTCAGCGTAAAGTCGTGGAGGATAATTTTGTGCTTGATCTTCAGAAATAGCCATCTGATCCTAAAACACATATATAGATAAATCAGCCGCAATAGAAACAAAACTCAGCCACAACATAATAAATAACCCAGCCACCATATAAGGCAGTCGTAATAGAAACAAAACTCAGCCGAAACATAATCAATACCTCAGTCAAAACATAATCAATAACTCAGCCAAATCATAAATAATAAATAACTCAGCCACAACATAAGATATAACTCAGCCAGAACATAAGATATAACTCAGCCACAGTAATCAATAACTCAGCCAAAACATAATCAATAACTCAGTCGGATCATAATCAATAACTCAGCCACTTCATAAATCAAACTCAACTCAGCCACACTATACAATAACTCAGTAACAACATAATCTATAACTCAGACACGTCGTAAATCAAACTCAGGCACAACATACGATTACGTCGAAACTCAGGCACAACATACCAGAGAAGATGAGAAGATGATGTCGTAGATACGATTACGTCGAAACTTTTGCGGAGAAGAGGATGTCGACAAAGATGATATCGGAGACAGTTAGGGTTTAACGAGGTCGACGAAGATGATTTTCGGAAACACTGTTTGAAACGAGAGTATTAGTTGTGACGAAGATAATTTCGTGATATGGGACTGTTGATTTTCCAGTGTGACATTAAGACTTTTTTTTATTCACCGGAGATATGGGACTGTTGATTTTCCAGTGTAACTGTTGATGACACAAATTAGTTAGTGACGTGGATTGTCAAAATTATGATGTGGATTTAATAATTAAAATTTGTATCAATAGTAACAAAATTAAACAAGGGTGTTTATTGTAATTTACTAGGAGTCTAAAAACATTCTAGTAATTTTTAGAAAATATATACTATTTTAGTCATATACAAGCTTTTGTGTATCATTCTAGTAATTTTCTCTTATAATCAGGCCCATCTGTTTGACGAAACCATTGAAAACAAAGCTCGATTGAATGTGATATATTTACAGATAAAGATAAGATGCAATATAAATGATGACAGCTTTGGCTTTCCTTAGAGTTTACTTTCTCACAACTCTTTTTTGAACTGGCTTTGAGAAAGCTAGTTTGTTTGAGGATCTGTTTGCTTTGTAATGACAGTTTTGAGCTAAAGCTTTTAAGTTGAGAGGATTATATATGGTCGGCATGTGATCGGTGCATATGGAAAATAGAAGAAAGTTTCTCGCAAATTTGTTGCAGTCTATAACTCTAATACACATCAAAAGAACTCTAGAATAGTTTGATACATTAGTTTGATTCAATATATAAGTTTGTGTATTTTGTATTATGTTTCTGATGAATATTTAATAAGTATTCCTTTTAGACATTTTGTGTTTTTCTGATCATATGCTTTGGTTTTGTGTGGTGTAGTTTAATTTTCAGTTTTTTTTTTTTTTGCATTTGAGTGTGATTGACTGACCAAGACCTCTTTTTATGGTAGGTTGTTTTTCTTTTTGGGTAACATATCTTGATAGTAATAGATCAAATGAGTGAAGAGAATGAAGATTCAAGATGGTTATTTGTTTACAATGAAAATTTATTTTAACATAGTAATGAGTACATGATGCTCTTTACAATTGCTTTTCATCTTTTAAATTCAGTTTTATAAAATTTGAGTTTCTACTTTGAGTTGTTTGGAAGTTTATTCAAAGTTGAGATTTTACTTTAAATTTTATTTTAATGCAAATTTAAATAAAAATTTATACAAAATAAAATTTTCTAAATTTCAAAATGCTAATTTTAAATTAATTTTAGTGTAAATATATTTTAGAAGAAATAATAAAAATTAGTATAGTTAAAATTAATATCAAACATTTGATTAAATCAAAATAAGAGTATATTTGTAATTTGTTTATTAAACTCATTTGGATGGAGATGAAAAAAAAGAAACGAAATAAAATCCATCCAGATGACTTATCTAGATGACTCATCTGGATGGAGAAACGAACAACCCCTAAAATCTGGATGAGTCATTTGGATGGATTACATAGATGGATCATCTGGATGAAGATGACAGATGGAGAAACGAAGAGACCCTCGACCCTCTGTCAGTGATCTCGGAAATAGTCGGAACCATTCGTCGTTCCCAAACTTCTGTCTAGTCTACATTGGACCCATACATTATCACGCCTTCCAGCCCACGATAGCTTATTGCCCACTGATCTCATCTCACGAAGTTTACAAGATTCTGCCATGTTTCTAAAATCCCAAAAAGGGGATTCTTCTCTTGTAACTCCTCCCAGCTTCTCTCGATTATGCATCAGTTCATTAAAGTCTCCTACCAAGACCCAAGCTTCATCTCTAAGAACACCAATATTGGACAACTTAGGCCATGATTAACATCGGTCTCTTAAGGTGGGGTTGTTAACGTAAAAATTATCTTTTAATTTTTTTTATTTTTTTTTACATTTTTCCGGCTAAGAGACGTCTCTTATGGTTCTTATTTAAGAGACGGTTCTTAGGTTTTCTTAGTTAAAAGTTAAGAAACATCTCTTTCTAAGTTAAAAACCCTATCTTAAAAGATCCAGGTTAATCATGTTCTTATCCCACATCTCAAGTCTCTTGCATCTGACGGGATCTCCATAGATACAAGACATAAAAAATTCCATAGAGCCAATCTTAACTTTGAGGTCTAGAATTCTTTTATCACTATAAATAATTTTCACCTCATAACTATTTTTTCACATTAAATCCAAGCATGCACTTCCAACAATAGGCTCAACCGTGTGTAGTTTATCTTTACCCAAACTAGATTTAAGAACATCAATGTAAGAAACATTTGCTTCGTCTCCACAAGAAACATAAAATCCGGAAAATGTTGACGACGTATATCCCGGATTCGTTGAACTGTCTTGGTGCTTCCTACTCCTCGACAGTTCTATCTTAGAATGCTCATTGGGGAAGCAGTGAATTCAATACGGAAGCCACCAAAATTTCTCGGTTTCTGTTTGGTTTCTTGAGTCCATCAGCTCCTTTTACTTCAGCTTTTCTCTTACTACTGCTCTCTGTAGTACCCTCCTGAGAGTTCTCCACACTGAGGTTGAGAGGCTTGTTAGAGTTCTTCCTCAATCTTCTTTTTCAAGAAGGGGGACAGTTTCTCGGTTTTTTAGAAGCACCAGCCATTCTGGTATCTAGGGACTTGCCAGAAGTACCCAGACTAAAGATTGATGAACTTTTGGTGCTAAGAGGAGAGGAAAAGCTTTGATCCGATGTTCCCTGGTCATGATCACATAAAGTTCTAGCGTCTGTTGTAACTATGGCTTTTGAGCCAGATGCAGAGCTAATGAATGTCAATCTTGTTCCTTCCTTGTTGTAATTGAAGACTAGACCCTTTCCTTTGAGTAGATCATAGGAAATTTTCAGAATATAACCAGCTTCTTTTGCTTCCTTCTCCTCAATGCAGAGTTGAACTCTTTTAACCATAGATAATTTCTCAGCTTCATTCGAGTGAGATACATAGATCAAAGCCATCCGCTGATCCTCTTTGGATAGTTTTAGAATTGGCGGAAAGCCAGGAGTTCCGTGCTTATTCAGGTTGGGTTCACTCGTGTTTTTGTAAATCCTATGGCCTGAGTAAGAGCCCACTTCCAGAGCATTCCTCTGCTAGTGGCCATAGTGACCTCTTGGTGCTGGTGATTTCTGTAGTAACGTACAGTGTTGTTTATCATGGGTAAGTCTGAAACATTGAAAACACTTCTCATACTCATAAGTGATCATAACCCCACCACCACCAGGTAGATTCAAAACCTTTTCATCGCATGCAGGTTATTAATGTCAAACATGATTTGAGCTCTGATGAAATCTCATTTTGTGGAAACCTTCGGATCATAGGCCACATCTATCACCTTTCATATTGGTTTCGCCACAGACATCATCGTTTCAAGCGTATAAAAGTCATACGGTATGTTCCGTATTCTCACCCACACTTCAAACTTGGTTAGGAAGTCATCTGTGTTGGAGATGGGCCTAGCACAGAAGCCCATTAACTGCTAGGCCCAAAATCAGGCCCGGCCCGTTAACAAAATGATGACTTCTCTAAAAGACAAGACTGTTCTTTGCTATAAAAAGAGGTGTCAGAGTCATTTGAAAGTGGATGAGAAACGTCCAAGACGACCTCTCCATTCCGGAAGAGCTCGCCTTCGACTACCAGAGAACGACTACCAGAAAGTCCGAAACGACCTCTCCTATCCAGGACGAGCTCGTTTCCGACGACCAGAAAACTTGTAAAGAGAATTCATTTAGACATCTTGTTTAGACGATCTCTTTAAGTTCTTGTAATTTCCGAGCTTGTTTACTCTTGACACTTAATACGAAATTCTCCGATCCTTTACATTTTCTACCTCACTACATTACCGACCGAATATGGATTTAACAATTGGCGCCCACCGTGGGGCTCGAACCCACGACCACAAGGTTATGGATCCGTTCTCTAGTGATGCAGCTCCACGCTCACACTTACACATTTCGCAAAGAGATAGGATACATTCCAGAAGTGTTGCAGCTCCGCGCTCACACTTCAACTCTTTGCAAACGAAATAAGAGATCCGCTCTCTAATGTTGCAGCTCCGCGCTCACATTTATACATTTCGCAAAGAGATTCGGAATACATCCCAAAAGTGATGCAGCTCCGCGCTCACACTTCAAGACTTTGCAAACGAAATACGAGATCCGTTCTCTAGTGATGCAGCACCACGCTCACACTTACACATTTCGCAAAGAGATAGGATACATTCCAGAAGTGTTGCAGTTCCGCGCTCACACTTCAACTCTTTGCAAACGAAATAAGAGATCCGCTCTCTAATGTTGCAGCTCCGCGCTCACATTTATACATTTCGCAAAGAGATACGGAATACATCCCAAAAGTGATGCAGCTCCGCGCTCACACTTCAAGACTTTGCAAACGAAATACGAGATCCGTTCTCTAGTGATGCAGCTCCGCGCTCATACTTACACATTTCGCAAAGAGAGGATACATTCCAAAAGTGTTGCAGCTCTACGCTCACACTTCAACTCTTTGCTAACGAAATAAGAGATCCGCTCTCTAATGTTGCAGCTCCGCGCTCACATTTATACATTTCGCAAAGAGATACGGAATACATCCCAAAAGTGATGCAGCTCCGCGCTCACACTTCAAGACTTTGCAAACGAAATACGAGATCCGTTCTCTAGTGATGCAGCTCCGCGCTCACACTTACACATTTCGCAAAGAGAGGATACATTCCAGAAGTGTTGCAGCTCCGCGCTCACACTTCAACTCTTTGCAAACGAAATAAGAGATCTGCTCTCTAATGTTGCAGCCCCGCGCTCACATTTATACATTTCGCAAAGAGATACGGAATACATCCCAAAAGTGATGCAGCTCCGCGCTCACACTTCAAGACTTTGCAAACGAAATACGAGATCCGTTCTCTAGTGATGCAGCTCCGCGCTCACACTTACACATTTCGCAAAGAGAGGATACATTCCAAAAGTGTTGCAGCTTCGCGCTCACACTTCAACTCTTTGCAAACGAAATAAGAGATCCGCTCTCTAATGTTGCAGCCCCGCGCTCACATTTATACACTTCGCAAAGAGATACAGAATACATCCCAAAAGTGATGCAGCTCCGCGCTCACACTTCAAGACTTTGCAAACGAAATAAGAGACATGTTCTCTAAGTGATGCAGCTCCGCGCTCACACTTACACATTTCGCAAAGAGATAGGATACATTCCAGAAGTGTTGCAGCTCTGCGCTCACACTTCAACTCATTGCAAACAAAATAAGAGATCCGCTCTTTAATGTTGCAGCTCTGCGCTCACATTTATATATTTCGCAAAGAGACACGAAATACATCCCAAAAGTGTTGCAGCTACGCGCTCACACTTCAAGACTTTGCAAACGAAATACGAGATCCGTTCTCTAGTGATGCAGCTCCGCGCTCACACTTATACATTTCGCAAAGAGATACACAAAGTATATTCAAGAAAAAGGGTGTCACAGCGCTAAGTGATCAAATTTTTCGGCGACCCTACCCACAAGCGGAGGTAACAAGCGACCATTCCAAATAAAAATATTCGAAGCAAGATTGAAGAAGAGTTCAAATAAGGAGTTCAACATGATCCGAAAGGGTCGATACAAGCCGCGACGAGAAGCAAAGTAATCCGGAAACTGAGCATCCAATTTTCCCATCCTTGGACGAGAAGCCGAACGAGTACCTACCAAACAAAAAACACATCACCATCTTTTTTTAAAAAAAAAAAGGGGAGAAGAAGAGGATAAGGTACAAAACAAACCTGAAGCAAAACACGAAAAGCTACGATGAACCCGCTGCCTAATCACCAACGACCAACCTTGCACCCAACACTCTGAATATTCTTCAAATTTTCCTTAAAATTCGGCAAAGGGGGAGCAGCAATACTTTGTCTAACTGCAAAAAGACAAACATAAAAGATCATAAGATAAGAAGCATAACGGATAGCAACATACCAAGAAACGTCAAACTACCAATATTGATTTCTTCTTCCGATATAGCATCAAGCTCACGATCCAGCGAAGAGTTTCTACCCTCGTTCGACGACGAAGTTCCAGAATCTACACCGGATGAACTAGGTGACGATGACAAGCTCTCCGCAGTCGAACCTTCAAATGTAGATTCCTTCGTCGCAGTGGTATCGGGTGTAGCAACGGATCCGGCTTCCTTGACAAAATCATCATAATCATCTATGATAAAAACATCGTCATCTCCATGAACAACATCATTACTCGCTTCATCCGTGGTCTCGCCAACGTCACCGCCGACCGCGACCTCACCAACTTCCCCACCGTCAACAATAGCCACACTCTCTTTCTCCCGGGTAGCATCAACGATCTCATCTACCATAGTGGTAGCAGCGTCAATAATCTCATCCGCCACGGTGGCAGCAATATCACTCCCCTCGCCATCTACAGTGACAACATCGATTTCTTCCTCGTAAATGACATCACGTTCACGCTCTAGAGAAGAGTTCCTACCCTCATTCGACGATAAAGTTTCAGAGTCCTCATAAGAAGAACCAGGCGACGATGACGAACTTTCCGCGGTCGAACCATCAAATACATAATCCTTCATAGCAGTCTCACATTCAACGCTTGACACCCCATCTTCGCCATCTAAAGGAGCGTCTAACCTCATCTCCACAGACTCCGGTTCATGAGTCAATAAAATTGGCTTCAACATGGTAACCTCGGCAATCACCGAGGACCACAACAAAACAGCCTCTCCACAAACGCTCGACGGCGACATAGAAGGCAAAGCCGATTCTTTTTCCCCATCTACAAGCAAAGAACCAGACTTCGGTTCACCATCGCTTTCCCGCTGCGAACAAAAATCAACGATTTCAGTCACAGCCACGATGTCACCCGCGGTCGTCAACGGCAGCATCTCCCTGGGATCTCGTAACAAATCCGGGTCAGCGAGCACAATGCTCTCTCCCACGGCGACCTCTCTTACAGCTGCCGAGCTAAACTTCCCGTGACCAGACATCATCTCCGAAGTACTCTCAGCTAAGATCATCAGCTCCGCCTCACCTCCACGCCAAGACACCCCTCTTGGAGCTTTCTCCACCAAGACACCATCTTTCTCCCTCCAAGAGCAAAAGACGGCGACTTCACCAAACGCGACCTCATCACCCGTGGTCGCCAAAGCCATCATGGGGTCTCCTCTTTGCGTGGTCAAACTGGCGACCACGACGCCACCATCCGCAGCCCCGGATCTGCGACCAGCGTCTCCCCCGACCGGCATCTCTCCTCGTTGCGTGGACAAGCCGGCGACCACGGCGCCACCATTCGATGCCCCGAACCTGCGACCAGCTTGCCCCCCGACTAGCATATCTCCTTGTCGCAAGGTCAAACCGGCGAGCACAGTGTCACCATCCGCAGTCCCGGATCTGCGACCAGCATGCCCCCCGACCGACATATCTTCGCGGCGGCGAGCGTCTCCCTCGGCCACAAGCACATCTCCCGGGCGACCAGCGTTTTCTCCCGCGCGACCACCATCTTCCTCGGCGAGCATCCCCTTCGGCGACCACCATCTTCGGACAGAACCTATTTACAAACCGGCCTGATTTTGTCTCAAAAACACATAAATTCACCAGAGCTTGACATCTGGCGAACTGTGGGGGGGGACAATTGTTGGAGATGGGCCTAGCACAGAAGCCCATTAACTGCTAGGCCCAAAATCAGGCCCGGCCCGTTAACAAAATGATGACTTCTCTAAAAGACAAGACTGTTCTTTGCTATAAAAAGAGGTGTCAGAGTCATTTGAAAGTGGATGAGAAACGTCCAAGACGACCTCTCCATTCCGGAAGAGCTCGCCTTCGACTACCAGAGAACGACTACCAGAAAGTCCGAAACGACCTCTCCTATCCAGGACGAGCTCGTTTCCGACGACCAGAAAACTTGTAAAGAGAATTCATTTAGACATCTTGTTTAGACGATCTCTTTAAGTTCTTGTAATTTCCGAGCTTGTTTACTCTTGACACTTAATACGAAATTCTCCGATCCTTTACATTTTCTACCTCACTACATTACCGACCGAATATGGATTCAACAATCTGGTGGATTAGCAGTCCATCTCTTCAAAATAAATTGGAACTTATCCCTTGAAAGTGTTATTCCTCTAATTTTTCCCTTCACTCTCCAATGCCTCGGCATGTCCTCAATCATCCTATACATAGACTGTCCTTCTGAGTTTAGAAGTCGGCCAAGGATGCTCAACGAATTTTCTTCAAACACTTTGAATCGAGGGTCATCAAGGAGGTTGATAAGTTCATCATCTTCGATCGTCATTGATCTTAAGACCCTGTGGAGCTCTGATGAAATCTTCACCGTAACCCAGTTGTCGAGTTGCCTTGTGAGATGAATTTTTAGTAGGAGATCAATTGCCCTTGATTGAGCTTTACCATTAGTATGGCAATATTCATATACCTTTTTCTCTGAAATCATGCTAGAAATAAGACTTGTTGACCAATTTGAGTGAGAAAGTGAAAGATGCACGATTTGCTGAGTAGGCAGGAAAAAAAAACTTTTACTCAACGGTGAAAGAGGAGGATGATCGGAAAACAATAATGCGATTTCCGGTGGAGAGAGGAAGTAGGGATTTACTTTTCATACAAAGGTTTCAATCCCTTCACTTACCAGTTATTCCCCTAATTTATTTTTCTAGATTTCATAATATACAAATTATTTTACATTCTTTCCAAATCAACAAATTCTATAGAAATCTAACTCCCACTATTGGTTATTTTTTTCTCACCCTAAACATAGTCTAATGTGTGAAGCAGTAGCCGTAACAAACGAACAAAACACATGGATTCAATCTACCGGAAGAAGAGAATGTGAGCTCTTTTTTTTTTAAGTTTTTATGTTTCTCAGCCGCGCAGTTGGGTCCGGACTCAAGTAGGAGTACAGACAAGACCGAGAATCCTCGTCCGTGTCTATACAAACCTTATACACACAAAAAAAAGAAGCCTTTTCCTGTTTTCTTTTTGTCTTTTGTTTTGAACTGCACATATACACACTTCCTCTCATATATGTGATTCCCACTCAGTTATTATACATAAATATAGGCTTCTTTTTTCGTCCGGAGATTATATATAATTAACATAACATGCTTCTATATAATAATAATAATAATAATAATAATAATAATAATAATAATAATAATAATAATAATGATAATGATATAGATTAAGAATTGCAAAAGGTGATAAGAGTTTTTTCTTTGGAGGTGATCAATTCAAAAGGATCGACGGATTTCTCGGCCTTGTCTTGTGAATCTGCTACCTGTTAGAGGAAGAGAGGCCTGGCTCGAGAGTTGTAGGTCAGAGAAAGGAATTGAGGCGCCGCTCTGGGAGAATATCAAACCTGCTGAGATGTTAGACGTGCTTCTTGTAGCAGGCAGTCCGGACAGGTACTGATCATTTTCAGCCCCAGATATGAGCCCAGTCGACGAAGGAGGGGCGACTGCAAGAGCACCCAAGAGAGAGCTCACTGGTGCATCAGCGAGTGAGGACGCAGAAGCATTGTATCTCACTGGATGATCAAATTTACACGTTGATCCAAACTTACAGAAACCGTTTTGTATGTAGAAAGTGCAGCTTTGCACACCCTGTTAGAGAAGAAAACAATTAAGATTGCAACAATCAACAGTGCATGAGTTTAGAAAGAGCATACCGGGCGTAGAGGAAGACCAATGGGGTTGAGGTTGCAATCAGCTCTTGGTGGAACCCGATCTCGAGGATGATGAAACTTGCAAGATGTTCCAAATTTACAATCTCCTGTCTTCAGATAGTACTGGCACTCTAATTCACCGGGTCTCTCTGGAAAGCTAGGAATAACACCTCTAGGAGAGGGCATAGATGGATAAACCCCAGGAGTGGTGGAAGAGAGCTGTGCAACTCCGTATAAAGAAGTTGCCCCAGGAGATAGAGCAGGGCTCACAGGTGCCTGGATGGAAATCAAAATTAAGAGAGGAGAGGAAGAAAAATAAGAAAGAAAGAAAGAAATAATGTACCGAGTAAGGACTCCAGCCTTGAATAGGAAGGACTCCTGGGGTTACTAGCATTGGACCATAGGAACCTTGCATATAAGAACCAGGAAGAAGAGTTCTGGCAACTCTCAGGCTAGAGGATGGAGCTCCAGGCATAAGTGACTGCTGCACCGATGGATAAAACTGAGGTGCAGATGATGGTGGCGGTGGTGTTGCAGCAGCAGCAGCAGGCTGAGGATGATGGAATTTACAGGTTATACCAAATTTGCACTGCCCTGTTTTCAAATAGTAGGAGCATTCTTTCTCACCACCCTAGAAAGAACAGATCAACCGACACTTGATTAAATAAATATATACATACCTGTATTAGAAAAAACAGAAGGGCAACAAAGCTTACCTGTCGTACAGGGTATCCATAGATATTGAGAGGAATGTGGCTCATGGATCCACCAGCATTCCTTGGATGGTGGAATTTGCATGACGCCCCAAATTTACAGGTTCCAGTTTTCAAATAAAACTGCAAAGAAAAAACGAAACTTTACATTCGATGGTCACTAACAAGAAAGAAAAAGAAACTTGGAACATTGGGGGTTACCTGACATGGGGGTTCACCAATGCGTTCTGGATACTGCCCTGTAGCTCTAACAGTTGCTTCAACCTAAATAGATAAAGATTGTTATTACAAGCTGATTTTACCACAGCATAAAACTACATTGTCGTGAGAATATGTACAAGGGTTGGAAGAGTCTACCGTGGCACGATCGGGAGGATGATTGTAACGGCATCGAGAACCATAACCACAGACACCAGTACGCATGTAGTAGGGACAGTCAGGGGCAGCTGGTCTCTCTGGGTACGTCTCACTACCCAACCCTAATCGCCACATAGATTCTGCAGATGCATGATACAAAGCACAAATTTACTTTAAAAAAAAGAAAACAAAGAGTAGCTAAGAATCCATCAAGAGGCATGTGAATCAAGAGACCTTCCAGTCCCGTGTCAGCATCTCCATGTGCAGATTGCGAGCCGTACATGTCCATGGAAGCAACCTTTTTTTTAGGGATTTGGTGTACAGTAAAGTTAAGTGAAACTCTCTCACCTAACCTTCCTTCTACACACACACAGAGAAAGATAGTAATGAAGAAATGTCAAAAGGTGGTCATCATCGAGGGATCGACGGAGATTTCATTTACCGGAGAAAGAAAGCTGTGAGATGCTTCGACACTGATTCCTTCTTCTTCTCCTCTCTCCCCTTCTTTCGCCCGTACTGTTTCTTTTTCTGCTTTCAATTTTTGTTTTCTTTCTAATATTATTGATTTCACATTTTATTTATTTTTGGTCTTTGGGTCGCCAAGTAAAAGCATCCCAGAAAGTTAAAGTCAAGATATTTCCAATACACATAAATTTATCTCAACTTTTTTCTGTTTTCTTCCTGTAATTTAAATTCTTTGTCTAAAAAAGAGAGATTTACTCTATATAAGTCACATTTACCCTTATTATTTACCTTTTAAGACACATTTTGCTATTAAGATAAACACTTTTGGTTTTTCTTCAATACATTTTCTCTTCGACCAACATCTTTAACTCACGAGACAAACCCTTACCTACAAAATTTAAAATCTACTATTTACCTAAATTATAAAACTTTTATTGACCATAGATTTTTTTTGCCAAAACTATCGAAACCGCAAAGTTACGCTTTCCCACTGAAACTCCAAATCATATTTTTTCACTAAATTGCAAAGCCGTTTCTTATCAAAAGCATAAATAACGTCTCTGCCAAAATCAAAAAAGTACATTTTTCCGTGAAAACCGCATAGCCATGTTTTTTCCGTCAAAACTTCAAAATCATGTTTTTGTTAAAAATCGCAAAATCACATTTTCTTATCAAAACCGCAAAATCATGTTTTCCGCCAAAACTTCAAAATCATGTTTTTCATAAAAATCGTAAAATTGCGGTTTCCCTCAAAATCTCCTTTTTTGTTTTGGCAGAAAAACTTGATTTAGTTGTTTTGACGAAAAACATAACTTGGGATTTGAAGAGAAAATGTGATTTTATGGTTTTCCTTAAAAACATAATTTATGGGTTTTTGTTGTTTTGACGAGAAAAAAATGATTTTGTGGTTTTGGTAGAAAACGTGATTTTTCGATTTTGACAAAAAAATTAATTTTTCAGTTTTGGTAGGAAAACATAATTTTACGGTTTAACGGAAAAACATAATTTTGCTATTTACAAGTACAGTGTTTTTACATTCCACATGTACATTTTTATCATGTGCACTAATTCAACTCGGTTTAGAAATTATTCTTATTTATCACTTCCCTACATTTGGAAATTTCCTATGTCTACACATATGTGTGAGTTATGTTAGAGTTAAACATTCACTTCATTTCGTCAATGTATAACATCATTTTTAAAACAATTACACAAGATTACATTCATGTTCTATGGAAATTTACGAAAGATATTCTCTACGGTAGATATCTCTTACTTTAATATATATGAAAATTTATATGGGTTTGGTGTACATGTGCACACCATAGTTTGTTGAAATATTATCAAACTTCTTAGTCTTTTGTAGGGATGTTATAATGGATTTTGTTCGCGAGCTTTTAATGGTTTTTGACTAAAATTAAATGGGTAACCGTCTTGAGACCCATTTAGTAAATGAGATTTTGGTTAAAATAAATAAGAACCCCCTTAGCCTATTTATATTTTTTGCTTAAATTGAACACGTCGTCATTTTCATGTAGGGTTTTTCCTTAATCAACTTATTAGTGAGTCGATTCTTCACTTCCTCTCCACCTTTTCTATACCTATCTGCTATTATCTTCATCTCTCCGCCAGTATCTCCATCTCTCATTTGTATCTCCATCTCTCGTACACACATCTGAGGCTCGGTTTTCTGGGTATTCTCCAATTCTTGTAATTTATGACTTTTGGGTATTTTCCAATTTATGTAATTTATATCTTTTAGGTATTGTTTAAACTTTTGAACCAAAGCAAGAGAAAGTGTTTTAACATGATATAAACAAGTGTGATGTCAGGGATGTTAAAATGGTAAAACCCACCCTATTTAAACCCACCCCATTTAAGACTCACCTTATTTAGAATTCAAACCCGTTTAGACTCATTTAAATATATATATATATATATATATATATTCGGGGTACTTATTTAGATTCGTGAATTTTACACAAACTCATTTAAAACCATTTAAACCCAATCTAAGTTATTGTTAATTTTATAACTATTTTTTCTAATTATACTTGTAAATAGATTTTACATAATATTTTTTCTCAAATATATAACTTTTTGAACCCTACTAAGTTTAACTTTAAAAAATTATCATTGATTTTCTTATACAAAACAATTAAAGAAAAGTATTATAGAAGTTTAAATTTCCATGATGATTCTTTTTCTTGTTTGGTTCCTCTTAAGACCATAAAATTCGCTTATTCTTTCAGTATAAATGTTAAGTGTGCCACAAGAAAGATTTGTCTGCTTCTTTGAATGAAATCAAAATTTTAGTTTGTAACAAAACATACGAAAAGCATGAGATTCAAGCATAACCTGCAACACAAGCATGTTCGCATCCTTTTTTAACAAAGATTCAGTACAATACCAATCCAAAACAACATGATGATACCCTAAAAAAAGCAAGACATAATGATGTCATTATGTTTTCCAAACACAATCAAAGAGAGTCTGAAACATGTTACATGGTGCATTTGGGTCTTTTGATCTTGAGCACTCGACTCCAGAAGCATTGATAGTCTTCTTAGCATATTCTTTGCACATATCATTAACATCTTCTATAGTACATAAAATTCAATGTGTAAATTAGCTTAAGATACATGATTATACAATATTTTTCACAAATTATAAAATTTACCTTCATATTCTGCAAATCCAAGCAACCAATTACGTGTACCGAGTAAAGCTTAAACGTTCTTGCCAAACAAGTGTTTTTTATATGGTGTCAACACCCGAGTTTCAATGCTAAAATCCGATTGAGATGCTACTATAGTGATTTGGGTGCTAATTATATCACTCGCCATCATCGCTAAATTACTATATCAAAGTTGGTTTTCTCTCTAGTAGCTTAAAACATCCAAATCGCATAAGACTTTCTATCTAGCCTTGTTTCATCCAGAGACACATCTAAATGTGTTCTTGTGTTTCCTACATTACTTCCAAATCTTTCTAGTTCAAATAAATCATGAAATATATTATAATGAAAGTTAGGCTAAGCAAGAAACAACAGCCATGCAGAAGAAAATATATGAGTAAAAATGTTTAAAACTTACACTGTCTAATCATCGTCAAGAGGAGATTCGGTAACTAAATCATTTGCACTAAGTCCACATGATTTAGTTATTGAAACTCCTATTGATGATGATCTAGACAATGTAAGTTTTAAGCATCTTTACTCATATTTTTTTTTTCTACATGGCATTTTGTTGCTTGCTTAGTCTAACTTTCATTATAATATATTACATGATCTCTTTGAACTCGAAAGAATCCTTGGGAGTAATGTAGGAAACACAATAACACATTTAGATGTGTATCTGGATGAGACAAGCTAGGTAGGAAGTCTTTCTGTGATTTGGATGTGTTAAGCTACTAAAGGAAAAATCAACTTCGATTTAGTGATTTAGCGACGATAGCGCTTGATATAATTAGAATCGTAATCACTTCAGTAGCATCTGAATCGGCTTTTAGCATTAGAGCTCGGGTGTGACTCCATACAGAAATCGCTTGCTTCCCAAGAACGTTCAAGCTTCAATTTGTACACGTAATTAGTTGCGTGGATTTGCAGAATATGATGGTAAATTTTATAATTTATGAAAACTATTGTATAATCATGCATTTTAAGCTAAATTATACATTGAATTTTATTTAGAAGATGTTGATGATATTTGGAAAGAAGATTCTAGGAAGACTACAACTGCTTCTGGAGTCGAGTACTCAAGATCAGAAGACTCAAGTGTGCCATGAAACATGTTTTAAACTCTCTTTGATTGTGTTTGGAAAACAGAATGACATCAGTATGTCTTGCCTTTGTTAGGATATCATCTTGTTGTTTTGGATTGGTTATGTACTAAATCGTTGTTGGAAAAGGACGTGAACATGTTTGTGTTGCTGCTTATGCTTGAATCTCATGATTTTCGTATCTTATGTTGCAAATTCAAAATTTGATTGCAGTAAGAGAAGCAGGCAAAATTTTTTTGTGGCACACTGAACAAATATATTGAAAGAATACACATATTATATTTTGTGAGGAACCCGACAAGAGAAATGAATCATCATGGAAATGAAAAAGTCTATAATACATTTCTAAATTGGTTTATATAAGAAAGTATATTAGGGTACTCATTTATACCCACAAAGTTTACATTAACTCATTTAGATTCATGGATCCCTAACCTTGAACCCAAAAATCTGCGGGAAAATCCGATTTTACGATTTTGACAAGAAATTGTGATTTTGATGTTATGGCGGAAAACGTGATTTGTGATTTGGGGAAAACATGCTTTTGTGATTTTGAGAAAAATATGGTTTTTTTACTTTAACAAAAAATCGTGATTTTGTGGTTTTGTCAGTTTTGACATAAAACATGATTTGCAGTTTTGACAAGAAAACTTAATTTTGAAGTTTTGACGTAATCTTGTGGTTCTGGCATATGCATAATTTTACAGTTTTGGCAGAGAATGTGATTCTGATTTTGACGAAAAAATGTTATTTTTGGTTTTGACCAAAATATGATTTTGCGGGTTTAACGGTTTTTGCGTGAAAAAAAAAATTGTGCCAATTGAAAGTTATGCAATTTAGTTAAATATTAGTTAAATTGGGTGGGGTTGTCATGTGACTTAAAAGTTTTAGAGGAAAGAAAATATCTGAAGTAAAAGTAGAACAAGATCTGAAATTTATGGGGTTCTATTCGAGTTAAATTAGTAAATTTGTATATAATTTTTAAAATATAATACTCCATCTGTTTCTAAATAATGTATATTTTAGATTTTTACAAATATTAAGAGAAATTAACATTTGACTATCAATGCTTCATTTTTTAAAATATAACAAATTGTCATAAATTTTAACCAATAGCAATTAAATAAATCTAAAATTCTCAATTAATATTTCTTGGAATTTTTAGTAAAAGTACATAGACAATCTAAAACATTGATATTTTAGAATTAAGTAAAAAGTGATAGAACATAAATTATTTAGAAGCATATATAGTCTTTATTTAGATATAAATCATAATTATTAAAATAAATTATGCAATTTAGTAGCCAATTATAGTTCAGTTTAACAAATAAACAAATAAGTGTAATACATATAGTTGTTATTTTGACCCTATAATTAAACACTCTTCATTCTTTCAATATAAACAAGGTGAGCTTTGTTTATGAAAATGCGAGAAAAGTGGAAGAAAAATAAAAGGATAATATCTTTACTTCAACGAAATAGACATATATGTATCTTTTGACAAAACATGAAAAAACTAGGGGGCTCAAAAAATGGGGTCCATTCAAATGTTTCAACATCGACTTTGAGTAAAAGTGTCTTACTAGTAAAAAGTGTCATAAGATGTAATTAATAAGTGTAAATATGACTTAGAGTGTAAATCTCTGAAAGAAAAAGACAGTAATCTTACTCATGAACATAAGATCCATAACCTGAAATTTAAATTGAACCTAAACAAAAAAAATCAATCTATATATGGTCTGAAATGTAAAAAAATATCCAATGTATTTTGTAGGATTTTACAATAGATATCCAACCTAAAGTGTTATTAACCGAATCCGAACGGATAACCAAAAAAAAACTAAAAAAACTAAAATCCTAGAAAAACATTTGAAGAAACTGATCTGAAATATCCAAATTTATATGCAATAAAAAATATTTGAAACATAAAAATGTGTTCAAATATTCAATTTCATTTGTTTTGATATGAAATATAAACATAAGTATTTAAAATTTAAATAAGTGCTTTAAATACTTGATTATATATAAATAAGTGTTTTTTTTGTTTTGTTTTACTTTAAAATTTTAAAATTTATTTTAGATATATCCAAATCTGATATTACTCGAATCTGAATAATATATAGTTATTTTATAGATTTTATAATGTAATACCAATTAATATTGAAACTGTGTTATATCCAAATTTAATCTGTATTTATAAATTTACTAAAGTGTGATACAAATTAGAACCAAACACGATATGAATTTAGTGGGTACACGAACGTCCAACTCCTTGGGCAGCGAGGATGGCACGAGAGTGGCCAACATATGAAAAGGGGCAGCAGTTATCTTCACGACTGGTCTGGTCCGGTCCGAATCAATAAACAATCTCTAGAACCCATTAAGATGATAATATAAGCTCATTTACGGCCCAGTAGCCACCCGGAGGAAGAAGATTGGAAAGCGAGCCAGCAACCCAGTTTCTCTGTCTCTCTTTCTCACAGACACACACATGGCCGTCGCGGCTCAAGGCAGTTCCTTTCTGAAGCTCTTCCTGACGAAACAATCCTTTCCCACTACAACAACAACAACAAACTTGCCCCTACCGCCTACGAATCGGAGACAGCTCTTCGTCTTCCCTCCACCCCAAGCTCAGTTTTATTCTCCCAAGAAAAACCCTAAAGACGAACAGCAGAGACTCTCCTTCACCATTGCTTATCTCGTCGACTCCTGTGGTTTATCTCCCGATTACGCCATTGTCGCCTCTCGGAAGCTCTTGCTGGATTCTCCGGAACGCCCCAACACCGTACTTAACCTCCTCCGTGACCATGGTTTCACCACCTCCCAGATCTCCAGCCTCGTCAAGAAACGCCCCGTTTTGTTGCTAGCCAATGCCGAGTCCGTGCTCCTCCCTAAACTCCGCTTCTTCCTCTCCATCGGCGTCTCCAAATCCTTACTCGCTCGAACACTTGCCTCTGATCCCACCATTTTGACCAGAAGCCTCGTCAACCAGCTCATCCCTTCCTACAACTTCCTCAAGAGCGTCCTCGACGCCGACGACAAGATCGTCGCCGCACTTCGCCGCACGACCTGGATCTTCCTCGAGGACCACACCAAGAACCTCGTCCCAAACATCAACCACATGTCGGAGACGGGCGTCCCAGAGAAATGCATACAGCTTCTCCTCACGCATTTTCCCGAAGCCGTGATGCAGAGGAACCACGAGTTCCGAGCAATCACCAAGCAAGCTAAAGAGATGGGATTCAACCCCCAAAAGACAACCTTTGTTCTGGCGATTCACGCTCTGTCTGGGAAAGGGAACAGATCGATATGGGACAAGTGTTTCGAGGTGTACCAGAGATGGGGGTGGTCGGAAGACGACATCATGTGCGCTTTCAAGAAGCACCCGCACTGTATGATGCTGTCGGAGAGGAAGATAAACAGGACGATGGAGTTTCTGGTCAAGGAGATGAATCTGGCGCCTAGATCGATCGCAGGGTGCCCCGTGGTGCTCTTCTTCAGCCTGGATAAGAGGATTATCCCAAGATGCTCGGTGGTTAAGGTGTTGGCATCAAAGGGGATGGTGAAGGAGGACTGGAGCTTGACGTCGTTGTTGGTTCCAGTGGAGAAAGTGTTCTTGGAGAAGCTGGTGATCAAGTACGAGGAGGAGTTGCCTGAGTTGATGGATGTGTATAGAGGATACACCACCAGACTCTGACCTTTCCCATTTCTTTTTGATGTCATATGCTGAGGCCTGTGTAATCTAATTTTGATCAAGAAAAGGAAATGTTGAAGTTTTTTTTTTGGCAAAAACATAATGCAATCCTGGAACACGAAAGAAGGGTAGAAGCTAGAGGATGTATTGATTGATGTTAGAGAATCTAACTTTAATAAAATAGTTTTTTTTTTTTAATTTCTTCCAAGTCTCCTCTGATGAGGAAGCTGGAGTAATTTTCAACGCCTGAGAGAATAATAATAATAGGTTCCTCTCTGATAAGCAGCTGAAATGAATCCCATTTGTAGATTATCTCTTTCTCGATTATCACTCCACCGTCCTCTCCGGCAATCTTCTCCTAGTTTCAATTTCTCCAAAAGGTGGCATTTTGGGCACAGTCACCCCCCTGGATCTGATCAAAGGCCCAGTGGTGCCGAGGAAGGAGAGAGGATTTTCCGGCTTGGTCTCACCTCTGATATCGGTTTGTCTGTCGGCAAAGCTCTCACCGGTTATCTCTGCGGCAGCACGGCGATCATCGCCGACGCTGCTCATTCCGTTTCCGATGTGGTATATGCTTATATCCATCGATTCATTTATTTAATACACACAAAAAACAAATGATCTTCTCTTCCTTTCTTGTCTCAGGTTCTAAGTGGTGTTGCTCTATTATCTTACAGAGCTGCCAATGTTCCCAAAGACAAAGAACATCCATATGGTTGGTTTGTTTGCTTCACCTATCAAATTACCTTTCCTCTTTACTGGTTTTCATGTTGTTTTCGTTTCCATTTCCTCAGGTCATGGTAAATTTGAAACTCTTGGAGCCCTTGGAATCTCTACCATGCTTTTGGCTACTGGCTGTGGCATTGCCTGGCATGCCTTTGACCTCTTACTTGTATGAAATCTTTTTACACAGCTTAAGAGGTTTGGTTTACTAAAGTGTCCGTGTTGCTGCTGAGATTTCTTCTTCTCTCATTTGCAGAGTGCACTGTCCGCAGTCCCTGAGGGAACACTTGGAAATCATACTCATGGTGGACATCATCACGGAATTGATATGAGTCACCCCACTCTTGCTTTGACTGTTACTATTGCTTCCATTTCCATCAAAGAAGGGTACTTTTTTATCACTTTCCAATTTTCAGCAACTTTGTCATACCCCTGCTTCTTGATTATTTAGTATTCCCTGAAAGGAAGAGATTATCATTTCTCTTGTGCATCTAATTCACTTATTTTGATCATTCTTCCTGCTTTTCAGGCTTTACTGGATCACAAAACGTGCAGGAGAAAAACAAGGGAGTGGGTTGATGATGGCAAATGCATGGCATCACCGATCAGATGCTGTTTCTTCTCTAGTTGCACTAGTTGGAGTTGGTAAGCAGTTTAATATCATATGTTAGTCACCTATATCTTTATCTCTATTATTCAGACCTAGTTGAAAAGGAGACAGTGTCTAGCATAGCCTTTAAAGAGAATCATTGAGAAAAGGAGACGTGAAGTTGTGAACAAACTGTGAAAGTTTTTTTTTACTTCTGTGCAGGAGGTTCTATTCTAGGAGTTAATTTCTTAGATCCCCTAGCTGGTCTTGTTGTCTCGGCAATGATTTTCAAAGCTGGACTGGAAACGGGACACCAAAGGTATTCAATCACACCGTTTGTGTTAATATCAATTCTCTCTATACAAAGGTTGTATTAGCTTGAACATGGAATAATGGTTCTGTCTTTTGGTTCGAACACCATCTTTACTGGTGGAATTTTGTTCATTTCTTTGTTTAGTGTATTGGAACTGGTAGATGCTGCTATACCAGCTCAACAATTAGAGCCAATAAGACAGACCATATTACAGGTTGAAGGAGTCAAGGTATGGGCTATGGATCCTTGTACATTTCACTATGATATAGGCATTCAAATTAAATTTTAAAAACGTTGATATATGGTAGTGTTTTTTAGATAGAGTGTATCTGTAAATTAGAAAGCATGCCTTTATGTTTTCTTTTGAATTGATTGCTAATGAATGTCAATACTTTCATAACCATAGGGATGTCATCGGCTAAGGGGAAGGAGAGCTGGTTCATCGTTGTATCTTGATGTACATATTGTGGTGAGTGCTGCTTCCTTATCTATCGGTGTAGGAAGAATTATCCCACTAAAACAAATCATCACCGTTTCCTTATAGGTAGATCCCTTTTCCAGTGTGAGTGTTGCACATGAAGTAGGAGAATATGTAAGGGGGCAAATCAATAAAAACCATCCTCAAGTGGCTGAGGTTTTCATTCATATAGGTGAAGAATATTCTAATCTACTATATCTACTACATGTTCACTGCTTTTTGATCTCTTAGCTATCATCTCAACTTGTCCTTGCAGATCCAGCTTTCTTACAGTTTTCTAGTAGCATGATGGATCACGATAGTATAAAAAAGGAAACCAATCAAGAAAGTAACATATGTAAAGAGATTAAACATGTCGAAGCCACTGTCTCGGATATTTTTTCATCGCAGTTCTCTGAGGTACTATGTTTATTTTTTATTTCTATAATCCGGACCAAACCTAACGTCAAGAGTTACTTATGTTTTTTTTTTTCTCATATATCTGCAGAAAATGATGATAAAACGAGTTACACCCCACTTGTTGCATAGCAAGATCTTGCTCCAAATCGAAGTTGCGATGCCATCAAGCATGACAATAGAGTAAATATCTTCCGTATCTGCACTTTGTTGGCCATTTGGCTTACGCTTGCAAACCATCTGACAAGTATTTGGCTGCCTCTGCAGGGACGCCATGAGAGCCGCTGAAGATGCAGAGAAGGAGATTCTGAAGGCAGTCTCAAATGTGGCTAGTGTCAGCATTCAGCTTAGTCTCAAGAACTCCTTGCCTCTGTAATTAGCTCTGGTGTTCTCAGAAAAAATACAATGAGCTAATTCTCTGTGTTAAAAACCGTGCATGTGGGCGTTTTGTTAATATTACCGGCGTCCTTTGCACCGCTCGTCTAAGTTGTTTGTTTCTGATGAGCAACTTTGATCTCGAAAGTGTTGGGAGTGTACAATTGATGAGCGGTGGATAAGATGAAAGTGAAATAAAACCACAGCTCTCTCTCTATAGCTTTCTTGACATTTGGTACAATGATCAATAAGAAACAAAAGGCAAAACATTTTCTGTAACTACGTTGCTAGATTGCTCCTGCTTACTTGGGTATCTATCAAAGACGAGTCGATTCATTCTCCGCAAGCGAGTGTTGACGGATGCGCTTTGTGTACTTTGTTCTTGACTCCTCCTTAGCCTCTCTCTTCTTTTTCTCCGAGTTACCAAGGTACCCGAAAGCAAAAGCTTCCAGTGCTTTTGTAGTTAACGGTCGGGTCCTTGTACTCTGCCTCCGCCCAGGACCACCGCTTACCTGCAGCTCTCGAGGCTTACACTCCATTTCCTCATCCACTTGAATAGATGACTGCTGTGCACAAGAGCCCTCACTGTTATGCACCCCGACAGTTTCTTCAGCTTCTAGTGAGATTTGTGAAACGTTCAAGTCGAAAACTGGTCTGATTTCAGGTCTTCCTGGTGATGTTTGGCGGCCTCCACAAGAGCTATCTTCTGGAGAGGAACCAGTTGAGGACAGTTTCAGAGTATCAATATGCTCCTCTCTCATCAACACTACATTTTGATCAGCTTCTGATGGGTTTGGTCTTATCTGTGTCTCCTTCTTCACTGCCAAGCTACTCCTGTTGGGTAACGACTTTGGATTTCTTGGTCTCCCACGTTTCCGGTTCTTCTGCAGTCTCTCATTGAGAGAAATGGTGCTTCGACTCGTGGAGTTGTCCATGTCAGAACTAACACTGCCCCCACCACACACTCTTGAAACTGTTGCCTTGTTTTTAGATTCTTCTGACAGCTGGTACTCCTCAGATTCACTCAAGTAACTTGTTGGGTTTGATATTGAACTGCCCGTCTCAATAGGCAAAGTTCTTAGCTCTTTCAATGTACATCCTTCTTCCACACCACTGGTATCCACAATCGTAAACATGGTCACCTCCTGACTTTTACTTGTTTTGATGCGTGGTTGTAGGTACCTTTTCTTCTTCTTCTTCTGCATGTCTTGTGAAGAATCATCATCAAACTCCTCTACATCTATCGGCTGGTCATTCTTGATTTCCTCTTCTCTATTCTCTCGAACCTCATCAGTATTGAGCTCAAGAAGCGTGGGATCTAAAGCAACCTTGTTCAAGACATCAGTGAGAGAATCGAAGTAATGATTCCCCTTTGACATCTTCCTCCTGGAAAACTTGTTGGCTTCCGGTATGAGAAAAACAAGAGAGTTCTTTGGACCATCTTTAGGCTGCTCGGAGTGCCACCCTCTTGCCAACAAACGTGGCCAAACAGCTTCCCAGAAGAGGTCACTGGACCGGGTCTTACTCATCCTGTACTCTCCGGTTAAGAACTTGACAATATCTGCAACGGGAAGATCATTGCGTATTCGGACTTTGGAGGCTCCAGGATTCAACTTGATTGGCTCTAACGCGCAGTTGGTCAAATCTTTATTGCCTTTACCTATACCAATGGCTTCGGTAAGCATATCAAGACCAATCATATTCTTTAAACTGAACACATACTCCTCCAGTGCAATCCTATCTTCTCTAAATGCTTTATATACCTACAAAAACACAAGATATATATAAACATTGTGTTCATTTCAGTTTCAGATTACTCCTGAGTAAGCAGAAGCAAACGTACCTTAAGCAACATACTCTTGCATTCAACAGATACAAGAGAGGAGATCCGAGAGAGAAACTCTTGTTGCCTCCAGCCTGTTAATAACTTTTGGCCTTGAACAGACCGTCTGCTTTTCCTGGACTTGCGTCCATCTACCCATCTCCGGTATTCATTAGACCTGTAAAAGCTGCCGTAATAGTAAGAGAGCATGTCTCCCATTTTTTTGCTCCCAACAAATCTCTGCAGCAAGACAAGGTTTTTCCCAAGAAAGTAGAGGCCAAGAAGAAACCTCTCTCGCTCAGAGTCTTCCCAAGATTCACCTAAAGTCCCTGGGAATGGATGGAGGCTCTTATCGAGCCACCCAAACTTAAACTTAGCATTTCTTTGGCATGGCAACGCAAGCACAAGACTCCTCGGTTTCATTCTAGCAGATTTTTCCAAGGAAACATGGCATGACATGGGTCTCCCTTCTCCTTCAATCTCGGCTTCACGGAAACCTCTGAATTTCTCACTTCTTGTCCACATAAGTGGGATAGGCAAACCAAATGTAACCAGGTGGGGATCTAAACCAAAGCATGGAATGAGCTTTAAACGATCATACTCTGGGAGTAGAAGAGGGATAACTGCCTGGTACTGATCTCCAACACGAGGAAGCAACTGGGGCTCTCCATTAATTCCATGTAGATATGGGGACTCCTCCAGTTGCTTGGAGGATTCATCGACAAGACCTTCCATGGTATCATCATCATCTGAATGAAATGGCTCCATCTAAGCAAATCATCATAAACAAACAGAAAAAAAAAACGCAAAATTGTCAACTGTTTTATAAATACATGATTCATTTCGTTAAGAACGTACAATAAACCAAACTAGGAAACAAAAGAAACAATTTTTAACGCAAACTACATTAGACCCTCGTGAAACAGACAGAGCAATGAAGGAAGGAAAAAAAAAGTAACTTTGGTTGCTAACCTCCATTGAAGAAGTCCAACATTAAGAAGAAGAAAGAAAAGGCAACGTCGAGTAAATAAAAAGGTCTATGAATCTATGTTGAATCTAAAGCTACATACATGTCAACTTGGCGTGTGAACCCCAAGAGCTAACGATACGAACAACAAACGGCGAAACATACAGAGGAGCAATGAAGAAAAAAAAAAGGAGCTGTATATATTATATATATTTATATATTTTAGAAAAGACAAGTCGCGTGAAAAGACGGAGACAAAGAGGAGGAAGAAGAAGAAGACGCGGTCAGAGGAAAAGATGTCGGATTTACCTGAAACACAACTCAGCTTTGGCATCCACACCCGAAAACGAAAACTTACGAGTTCTCTTTCTCTCTCGCAGACTTTCTGAACAAACCAAAAATAAAAATTATTTATGGAAAAATGAAAATGGAAATTGCAAAAACCATCTCTATATAATATAATGGATCTTACGCTTTGCTTTAGAATTTATTATGTGCGTGAGACCACGCGTTGCGCTCTTCTACTAGTCGGGCTTCTAATTAATTGAATTGAACTACCATATTGCCCTTGTACTTACGACCGCCTCTTCGTGTTCCTTTGACCTGTTTCCGTAATTCACAATGCTTCTGTCCTTGCTTTCGTGGCAATTGCTGAACTTTGTTTTCCTTTCATTTTATTTTTATTTGTTTATGCTCCCCTTCTTCTAATTTTTACTTCGTCCGTGTTTAATTATTACTACACTCTTGTAAAATGGTCAACAAAACCCCCTATTAGTCACGGTTTTAGTTCATAATATGTGTCTTCTTCTTGACTCGTTTATGGAAGCCAAACTTCAGAAATTTATAGCATCAAACTTTTTTCCAAATTATGACCATAATTTTATACATTTCTGAATTTATAGATTAAAATTTATCTCCCCACAAATCCGATATTCAAAACTCCAAATCTTTCAATATTAAAGTTTGAAACCCAAAAACCCATATACCTTAATTATAAGGAAAATTGAAATTCTACCACAAGTTTAATATCATTTTGTAAATTTACCTTTAATAAATAATTTTTTTTTAAAAATACTTTTAAGTTATGATGAAAATAGATTAAATTATTTTTTCTAATTACTAAACTCTTGTAAAACGGTTTAGAAACCCCCTATTAGTTACGGTTTTTTAGTTCATAATTGTATATGTCTTCTTCTTGACTCGTTTATGGAAGCTACACTTCAAAATTTTCTTTATGGGTCAACGAGTTATTTTCCCACTAAAATTATAGTATAGCATCAATTTTTTTTCCAAATTATGACCATAATTTTATACATTTCTGAATTTATAGATTGAAATTTATCTTCCCACAAATTCGATATTCAAAACTCCAAATCTTTCAATATTAAAGTTTGAAACCCAAAAACCCATATACCTTAATTATAAGGAAAATTGAAATTCTACTACAAGTTTGATATCATTTTGTAATTTTACCTTTAATGAATGAAATTTTTTAAAAATACTTTTAAATTATGATGAAAATAGACTAAATTATTTTTTCTAATTACTACACTCTTGTAAAAACGGTCAAGAAAACCCCCTAATAGTTACGGTTTTAGTTCATAATTTTATGTGTCTTCTTCTTGACTCGTTTATGGAAACCACACTTCGGAATTTTCTTTTTCTTTATGGGTCAGCGAGTTATTTTCCCTATAAAACTATATTATAGCATCAATTTTTTTCTAAATTATGACCATAATTTTATACATTTCTGAATTTATAGATTGAAATTTATCTCCCCACAAATTCGATATTTAAAACTCCAAATCTTTCAATATTAAAGTTTGAAACCCAAAAATCCATATCCCTTAATTATAGGGAAAATTGAAATTCTACCACAAGTTTGATATCATTTTGTAAATTTACCTTTAATGAATGAAAATTTTAAAAAATACTTTTAAATTATGATGAAAATAGACTAAATTATTTTTTCTAATTACTACACACTTGTAAAACGGTCAAGAAACCCCCTATTAGTTATGGTTTTTTAGTTCATAATTGTATGTGTCTTCTTCTTGACTCGTTTATGGAAGCCACACTTCAAAAAAATCTTTTTTTTTATGGGTCAACGAATTATTTTCCCACTAAAACTATAGTATAGCATCAATTTTTTTTCCAAATTATGACCATAATTTTATACATTTCTGAATTTATAAATTGAAAGTTATCTCCCCACAAATTCGATATTCAAAACTCCAAATCTTTCAATATTAAAGTTTGAAACCCAAAAACCCATATACCTTAGTTATAGGGAAAATTGAAATTCTACCACAAGTTTGATATCATTTTGTAAATTTACCTTTAATGAATGAAATTTAAAAAAAAATACTTTTAAATTATGATGAAAATAGACTAAATTATTTTTTCTAATTACTGCACTCTTGTAAAACGGTCAAGAAACCCCTTATAAGTTATTGTTTTTTAGTTCATAATTGTATGTGTCTTCTTTTTGACTCGTTTATGGAAGCCACACTTCAGAATTTTCTTTTTCTTTATGGATCAACGAGTTATTTTCCCTCTAAAACTATAGTATAGCATCAATTTTTTTCCAAATTATGACCATAATTTTATACATTTCTGAATTTATAGATTGAAATTTATCTCCCCACAAATTCGATATTCAAAACTCCAAATCTTTCAATATTAAAGTTTTAAACCCAAAAACCCATATACCTTAACTATAGGGAAAATTGAAATTCTACCACAAGTTTGATATCATTTTGTAAATTTACCTTTAATGAATGATTTTTTCAAAAAATACTTTTAAATTATGATAAAAATAGACTAAATTATTTTTTCTAATTACTACACTCTTGTAAAACGGTCAAGAAACCCCCTATTAGTTATGGTTTTTTAGTTCATAATTGTATGTGTCTTCTTCTTGACTCGTTTATGGAAGCCACACTTCAAAAAATTCTTTTTATTTTATGGGTCAACGAGTTATTTTCCTTCTAAAACTATCGTATAGCATCAATTTTTTTCTAAATTATGACCATAGTTTTATACATTTCTGAATTTATAGGTTGAAATTTATCTCCCCACAAATTCGATATTCAAAACTCCAAATCTTTCAATATTAAAGTTTGAAACCCAAAAACCCATATCCCTTAATTATAGGGAAAATTGAAATTCTACCACAAGTTTGATATCATTTTGTAAATTTATCTTTAATAAATGAAAATTTTAAAAAATACGTTTAAATTATGATTAAAATAGACTAAATTATTTTTTTCTAATTACTGCACTCTTGTAAAACGGTCAAGAAACCCCCTATTAGTTATGTTTTTTTAGTTCATAATTGTATGTGTCTTCTTCTTGACTCGTTTATGGAAGCCACACTTCAAAAAATTCTTTTTCTTTCTGGGTCAACGAGTTATTTTCCTTCTAAAACTATCGTGTAGCATCAAATCTTTCCCAAATTATGACCATAATTTTATATATTTCTGAATTTATAGATTGAAAGTTATCTCCCCACAAATTCGATATTCAAAACTCCAAATCTTTCAATATTAAAGTTTGAAACCAAAAAACCTATATACCTTAGTTATAGGGAAAATTGAAATTCTACCACAAGTTTGATATCATTTTGTAAATTTACCTTTAATGAATGAAATGTTTTAAAAATACTTTTAAATTATGATGAAAATAGACTAAATTATTTTTTCTAATTACTGCACTCTTGTAAAACGGTCAAGAAACCCCTTATAAGTTACTGTTTTTTAGTTCATAATTGTATGTGTCTTCTTCTTGACTCGTTTATGGAAGCCACACTTCAGAATTTTCTTTTTCTTTATGGATCAACGAGTTATTTTCCCTCTAAAACTATAGTATATCATCAATTTTTTTCCAAATTATGACCATAATTTATACATTTCTGAATTTATAGATTGAAATTTATCTCCCCAAAAATTCGATATTCAAAACTCCAAATATTTCAATATTAAAGTTTGAACCCCAAAAACCCATATACCTTAATTATAGGGAAAAATGAAATTCTACCACAAGTTTGATATCATTTTGTAAATTTACCTTTAATGAATGATTTTTTTAAAAAATACTTTTAAATTATGATAAAAATAGACTAAATTATTTTTTCTAATTACTACACTCTTGTAAAACGGTCAAGAAACCCCCTATTAGTTATGGTTTTTTAGTTCATAATTGTATGTGTCTTCTTCTTGATTCGTTTATCGAAGCCACACTTCAAAAAATTCTTTTTCTTTATGGGTCAACGAGTTATTTTACTTCTAAAACTATCGTATAGCATCAAATCTTTCCCAAATTATGACCATAATTTTATATATTTCTGAATTTATAGATTGAAAGTTATCTCCCCACAAATTCGATATTCAAAACTCCAAATATTAAAGTTTGAAACCTAAAAACCCATATACCTTAATTATAGGTGAAATTGAAATTCTACCACAAGTTGATACCAATTTGCAAATTTACCTTTAATGAATGACAATTTTCAAAAATACCTTTAAATTATGATGAAAGTAGACTAAATTATTTTCTCTAAATATTTATAAAACATTTAAAAACTAAACCCCACCCCTTCAACACTAAACTCAAAACAATAATCACTAAAGTGTAAACCCAAATATTAATATATTTTTGATTGAATGTATTTTTGCAAAGTGATACAAGTTAAATCCAAATGAAACAAACAAAATCGAATACAATACAATATTCTCATATCCATAATAATATCACATTGTAGGTACATTATTTGTCATTTTAACTATTGTGTAAAAGAAAATGGGCATGCACATATGAAGATGAGGAAGTATTTTCATCAAATAAAAAACAAAAATAATGGATGATAGTATTCAAAATAATATAATGTCATAAAACATTTTTAATAGTAAATAAATACCAAAAACATCAAAAATAATAAAAATCATGTTTTAAACTAAATAAATATAATCTTGCCATATGTCGGCCAAACCCTAGCTAGCTAGCATTAAAATATACTCAAAATGAGTTTCTAGCCATTGTGACGCTCCGAGAGAATTTTTCTCCTATAATGTAATAGAATATATAGTACATAAATATGGAGACCTCTTTGTTGGAAGAAAAATAGATATGCATACATATATGTTTTTACATGTGTGAGAGTGTAAAATGAGATGCTAGTAATAGTATCCGCATGCATATGAATGATGAAGAGAGAAAGGGACCATTCAAATTTGAAGGAGACGAGAGAAAGAGTACTGGTCACAATGGAGAAAGAAGAGGTTGTTACGTACGTTGGATTTTACTTTGCCTCCATGCACTCCCTTCTCCTCCTTATCTCGTGGTCCTCTCTCTCCCACTCTCCTCATTATTATGCATGTCATTTTTGTCTAGCTTAACTCTATCCCAAACATATATTATTGTTTTATATGGTCAATCACAAAAATGCAAAAATTATTTTTCGCTCCTTGCAGTTGGGTGAAATTTGTAACAAAGCTATCTTGAGTATATAAAAGGCCAGGACATGAAGTTCAGTATTTTGTACTGTTAGTTCCGTCATTTTTGTCGTTTGGCTTTTTATACTTCAAAGCTATTTACAAAATCAAGTTCAAAATGAAACCACCAGTGACTAGAGAGGATATATATATGTCATTTATTTGCGTTAAGAGTGTACTTATATGAAAGGTCTCCTTATTAGTTATCCGAGACAATAAAAATACAGGTTCTTAACTCCGAGCACTCAACAAGGGCCATAACTAAAACAACCCTTGGACAAAAAAAAAGATACAAGAATTGAAAGACATGTCGTCAAATTTTTGTTGGTTCGGCTGCCTCGGGCGCTTGTCCGTTTCAGGCACAAGGCGCGGTCGGAGGAACCTCGGAGACACCGTGACGGTGAAGCTCCGTGATAACGCCGTCAACAGCGGGTGGCTTCAATCCCAACGGAAGAGGCAGCCATGGCCTCGTCAATACATCTCCTATGGCTGCATCGACACTCTCTTTTGACTATATATAAACATAAACATGATAACAAAATTAGCAAAGCTGAAAAGCCAGTCTCGACAACAAACAATACCCCTTAGATATAATATGTTAGGTTCTTACCGGATGTAAGTCCACCAGAGAACGAGAACCACCATAGCCATGACCTGGTTTGAACACAGTGTGATGTGGCGGCATCGCATGTGTGATTCCGGCTACCGGCGGTGCTCTAAACCTCTACATAATCAGCAATAAGAAATACGATTTAAACATAAATATAGGCGCTAAACGGTATATATACGCGGTAAAGATGATATGTTGGATCATTACCGTAGCCACGGTCGGAAAATACGGAGCCGTCGTCCCGTTATGAATCTACATGCGACAGAAAAAAAAACTCGGTGTCAGTAGTTAATCAGTTTAATTAGGGCCGGGCAATTAGGGACCTAATGAGGTTTCGGTTCGATTCATTCAAGTTTTAGGTTTTCGAGTTCATGAGTTTCAGCCCATTCAAATAATATTTTGGATCGGATTCGGTTCGAGTTAATTCAGGTTCGCTTCAGATTTAATTACATATCCAAAATTCGGTTGAACCCGAAATAATTTCGGTTTCAAATACTAATCATGATATCAATAATTGATAAAAATATCGAAGTCTAGATTAGTACTAATAAATAACATAAAACATATGATAAAAATAAGTATATTTATAGAAATAAATCAAAGATAATGTGTATATGGGAATATCTTTTTTAAAAGAAAAAAAGGTAAATGAGTACTCACTCTCGGCCAGTAGTGAGTATCAGAGACCCAAAACGGTGGAGTAGCCATGGCAGTAGACGGTGGAGGCAAGTGTTTGGACCACACGTGCGGAATCACAGATTGGTTAACCGTGGGATGTCCCCACACATGCAACGGTATAAAATGATGGTGGTGGACAGGTGACGACGCCACAGCCGATGGCGGCGGAGGCGGAAACCCGACAGTGGGTGCTGGTGCGAGCCATCCATTTTTATTCCGACCATTGATACTAGCTCCGGTACTGTCTAAACCGAAGATATGGCGTTTACGTGTCCAATTAGCCGCTTCGGTCTCACGAGCTAGCAAATGTTTCCGATGAGACCTATATTTCTGGTATACATAATATACCAATAACACGTTAATTAATTTGGTCGGTTATAAACATAGAATAATCAATAGAAGATTATGAATAAATATAATACTTGGAGGTGGCTAGCGACGTTGTGACGAGTGAGGCAGTGGACACCCATAAGCTCCAGAATACGAGAAGGAACAGCTTTCTCCAGTCCCAACTGTTCCACTGCCTCCACGAATCTCCTGTGTAGCTCTGGTGTCCAATCCACCTTCTTCACACACATCCAACCAATCAATTATATAACCAATATTCTTGATTATTATTAAAGTTCAAATAATTACTATTAAATTTAACATACTGTATATGATTTTGATTGGTAAATAGCGTTATAGTGAACATGATTATTCTTTCAGTATGATTATTCCGCTAGAAATTATATAAAGATTCACGTGACGTCCTACCATAGTTTTTTCCAAAATGACTGAACATAACAAACTCAACTGAATAAGATTTGGGATGATGTCATAAATATCAATTAATACTCAACTTTAAATTGAACATACGAATCCATATGGGTGAGTATAGCTAGGTTTTATATAATAATAAATGATTAATAAATGTTATAGTACCTTCACCTTTCGCTTCCCTTCGTTGTTACTGATTCGATTGTTCTTGTTAGAGGCAGATGAGGAGGGGTGTTTCCTTTTACGGTCACTGTCACAGTCATCGTTCACCACTGTCTCCGCCACAGGAGTCTCGTTATTAGTCTCCCCTTGACTATCAGTCCTCTCCGACGTCGAAGAGGCGTTCATGTGATCGGAGAAGTCTCCTGCTAGGATCTCAGGGTCCATCTCCAAGTCAGGAAGCACATCTCCGGCAACGCCAAACAAATCGTCGAAGTCAATGATGTCAAGAAGATCGCCGAACTCCGGAATGTCCTCCTCTGGATTGATGGATATCGCAAGGAAGTCTTGACTCTCCATCGAAGCAATCATCTCTTGCCGGAGAGGAAGCTAACATCGATCGATCTTTACTTCTTTCAGTTCCAACCCAAATTTATAATTTGAGAGAGAGAGAGAGAGAGAGAGAGAGAGAGAGAGAGAGAGAGAGAGAGAGAGAGAGAGAGAGAGAGAGAGAGAGAGAGAGAGAGAGAGAGAGAGAGAGAGAGAGAGAGGAGAGAGAGAGAGAGAGAGAGAGAGAGAGAGAGAGAGAGAGAGAGAGAGAGAGAGAGAGAGAGAGAGAGATGTATTACATTAGGGAGCTAGACATGTTTGTTAAAAGCCTCTTTGCTGTCCCAAGTTGATCCCTTATTTCTATATTTATATGCTATATTTATTTATAGATAGAAAGAAACTCACTAAATATAAATACCTAGTTGTGGAATTGTATGGCAAGCATACATTGTATATATATAATACCATATATTTTATATAAATGATTATCTTTCTTTATATATATATATATATATATATATATATATATATATATATATATATATATATATATATATATATATATATACATATATTTGTAATTTTGTATATATCAAGATTATACGTACAAAAACAATTAAAGAATTGTTTCTCTAATGAAATATATAGAGTCCCAACTTGAAAGAGACACCAGATTTTTTATTTATACATGTTTGTAACTTTAATATAGTGTTTTGATCAATGATGAACACTGTGTATAATCTTAGCACTGAAACAAAATATTGCGTCTGCAATAACAGATCCATAAATGAGGAAATGCAAACAGAACCTCAATACACATGTGATTTTAACTTAGATATATGCAATTTATTTGAAAATATTGTACGCTTATATATAAAAGTAATTGAAGATTGTGTTATATAGTTAGATTTATATAAGAATGCACATTATATCGTTTACTTAGTGAAGCTAACTGGGTTGCCTATTTTGTTGGCAAGGCAACCGCGAAGTGTTTTTAGATTGGAGAGATCGAGCTGTGGCCAGACTGGATCAGAACCACAACTTTCAGGTTCAATATCTAAATGTCGCATTTGTCTCTTTACCGCTTTTGTTTTTTTTGTTTTTATCTGTAACAACATTATTGATCAATTATGTAACTTTCTAAAATATATATTATTTAAACTTCTTTAAATTTTTAATATAGCAAAATGAAAAAAAAGAGTTGAATTACGGTAAATTAAATAATTTTATTGGCTAGAGTTGAGCTGAATCACGGTTAAGTTTCTAAGAGCATCTCCAACTCATTGATATTTTCACCTCTATAATAGCATTTAGAGGTTAAATTGCTTCAACTCACCTCTATTTTTTTCTCTATAATAGAGATCTCTATTTTTTTCCTCTATTTATAGAGGAAGAAATAACATTTCTCTACTTTTTACTCTATATTTGAAGATTGTTATTTTAGAGAAATACATTGGAGCATATCTGATCTCTATTATAGAATTCTTCTATTTTAGAAGTGAAAATAGCAAAATACATTGGAGATGGTCTAAAGTGTACGTACACTTGACGCCATATTTGAATCACACATTAATTTGATTTTTAAACAACCAAACACACAAAAAAATATTGGTTAATATATATGGATATATAAGGTGCAACTCATATGGGTAGAATTGTTTCAAAACCAACTGCTGATTTTGAAAAGTGTAACAAAATAACATTTTTCATTTTTTAACCGAAAAGATAAAGTTGCTCAATAATCAAACAATAATTTAGCCATCCCCCGCAACAGGTTTTTCTTTTAACTCACCACTAGACTTTAACCCGCACGTCCATGCGGGTAACTTTTTATTTTTATAACTTTTAAGCTTAAAAAATTATATTTGATTTTTTCTTACTAAACTAATGCACTATTTTAAATAACTAGAAATTTTGATGAGATTATTTATAAAATTTTCAATATATTTTGTCATAATCAAAAATAAACATTAAATTTATAATTATAATTGACTTTTTGTTTCTTAAATGAATTAAAACAATTAAATTTTTTGAATAACATATTTTGTAAATAGCACTTAAAGTAAGTGTTAGCTATATTCTGTTATATTTTGTATATAATCATTTTTAGATTATATAGTACTGTAATTCTAAAATAAATAAATAGATAATATATAGTTGTAAATATAAAATTTTAACATATATTAACAATTTTATTTTTATTTTAGAGAAAATATTACATAATTTATAATTTTTACTTTTTTAAAATGGTGAATAATATTTTAATCTTTTTAAATGGTGAATACTATTTTTTATCTAAATGAAAGTATTTTTAAAAAATATTTTTTAATTTAAAAATTTAATATCATTTTGATATTTAATTCATATATTTATTTTATTCAATATAAAATAATTATGAAAATAGGATATAATTTTATTTTATTTATTTTTAATAATAAATTCGTTTTTAAATTATTGATAATAATATTATAGATTTAGTTACAGAATTATTTAATTTATATTTAAAAATGTTAGTAAGATTTTGTTAGATTTTTCTTAACAGATTTGTAATTAATATCTTTATATTTCTTAAGATTTTTAGATATCTTATATATTTAATAAATTAATGTAAATAATCAAATATATGTAATTATGAAAATAGACCTATTATAACTTTTTTATGGTAGATAAAAATTGTACTTCTCTTTTAATAGAGAAGATTAAATGGTGAATACTATTTTTTATTTAAATGAAAGTATTTTTTAAAAATATTTTTTAATTTAACAATTTAATATCATTTTGATATTTAATTCATATATTTATTTTATTCAATATAAAATAATTATGAAAAATAGGTTATAATTTTATTTTACTTTGTTTTAATAATAAATTCATTTTTAAATTATTGATAATAATATTATAGATTTAGTTACGAAATTATTTAATTTATATTTAAAAATGTTAGTAAGATTTTGTTAGATTTTTCTTAACAGATTTGTAATTAATACCTTTATATTTCTTAAGATTTTTAGATATCTTATATATTTAATAAATTAATGTAAATAATCAAATATATGTAATTATGAAAATGGACCTATTATAACTTTTTTATGGTAAATAAAAACTGTACTTCTCTTTTAATAGAGAAGATTTTCATTTTTCTTTATTCTTGTAAAAATGCCTGTTGGCCAACTTGTTTTTATATATCCATGTCCCGATATAAAAGGAAATGGAAATTACATAAACTACCAATTTCTTAATAGTCTGTTTGATGTTTACTTCAACTATATTTTTCTTTAATTTTCAAAGAGTAAATATCCTTAAAATTAACTAATAGACTTAGGGTATAGATTTGAGGAGGGGGAGGTTTAAAGGGTGGAGTTTAGGATTTTGAAAATATTTTTTAAATAGTTTCAAAAATAATTTTCTAATTTCAAAAAGAAAATTTGAAAAAAAATCAAAAAAAATATTTATAGAAAGTTTGAATTTGAAAATGTATAATTTTTTTTATTATGTATTGAAATAGTGATTTATATTAATATATATAAAACAAGGGTATAAGGGTCTTTTATTTCTTTGTGCAGAAAATATTTGTGAAAATGTCTCTTTAATGAAGGTAAACATGAATATTAGTACAATCAATGTGGTATAAGCTTGATAAAAATGGTATAAGCAATGTGATAAATTGAAAATATTTTTTAAATAGTTTCAAAAATAATTTTGTAATTTCAAAAAGAAAATTTGAAAAAAATCAACAAAAATATTTATTAAAAGTTTTAATTTAAAAATTTTTAATTCAAATTTTTTTAATTATTTATTAAAATAATTATTTAGATTTATATATCTATAAAACAAGGATATAAGGATTTTTTCTTTCTTTAATGAGGAATATATTTGTGAAAATGTATCTTTAATAGAGGTAAATATAGAAAATGGTACAATTAATATAGTAGAAGCTTGATAAAAAAATAGTGTAAGCAATGTGATAAACTTGAAATCTCTCACATATCATTTCGAACGCCAAAGTATATCCATGGGGCTTCATAGATACATGCAAGAAATGGAAATGTTTAGATACTCACATACCATAGTAGCCCTTTCTGAAGTTTTATTTTTACCCCTCTCTGAAGTTCGCAGATGATGTTGTTGTGGAAGATGCTCTTACAAAAAGGACAGACTTGTCTCGTTTACGTATAAATGGACATGCACGACCTTTTATGGGTCCGCAAGAGTTACAATAATTGCTGTTGCTTGTTGCCATGTCACATGTGTGAATCTAAATCATACATATCTAGGTACATATACAAATCGTAAGAATATATATTGTGAGTTCCAAATGTTTTTAACATCAGACCCTCTACACACGTAGGCCGAGTATATAGAATAAGCAACAGTCAAATGTGCTCTCATCGTGAGTTCCAACGTCTAATATACTTGAATCATTGAGTGGTTTTGTTGCTTCCATGTATTGGTTTTAATGAGTTAACTTTTATGTAACTGATTTGGTTTATCACAAAGAGTTAAGATTAAGCGATTCATATATATGATACACTTTATAATTTAGAAAACGGAAAAGAGTAATTATTGGACTTATCATTTTGGTTTTGGTATGGAGTTATATAATTTTTGAGACTACGTAAGAGCACCTCCAATAGAGATTTCTAATTTCGAGATTCTCAAAGTACATATATGTGTATGTATATATTTATATTAGTATTTAATTGTGAAGTTCTTAACTCTATGGAAAATTCAACCAAAAGTATTTTTAAAAATACTTTAGATTGATTTTCCGTAAAATTAAGTACCCACAACTAAATATTAATATAAATATATATATTTATTTTGAGAATTTCAGAGTTATAAACCTCCACTGGAAGTGTTTTAAGCCCTCATAGTCCACTAGTTCGGTCAATGATTCTACATTAGCTTGATGAGGAGTTGGACATGGAATCAAAAGAAAACATGACTAGGATACGAAATGTCAATGTTTTCATATACAGTTTTGCTGTTTTGGTTAGGTGTATATCAGAAACTAGCTAGCTTATATCTTTATCGTAGAGATCAATAAAACAGAACTCGAGTATTGTACGATAAGAATACATATCGAAGTAGCAACACAACTTGATTAGGAAATTGAGTATTAAATCTATAAAGAGATTTGTAAGGCTTTGTGTTTCTTGGGCCCTCTAGTGGGCTTCAGATTTAAAATTGAGTATTAAATCTATAAAGAGATTTGTAAGGCTTTGTGTTTCTTGGGCCCTCTAGTGGGCTTCAGATTTAACCTGGAAGAAAAAGACAAGATGGGCTTAGTCCTGTGCATAAGGAGTCCAAGTTCTAATGGGAAAACAACGTCAGATGCATATGACGATGGATTGACAAATCCTTTTCCAAATAGAGATAGCTCTATGTCAAGTAGCATTAATAGAAGTCTCATCTCTCATTGTTAGACACAAGAAGACATATAATCTCTCATAGAACACGCAACTAGTGCAAGACTTGTAATCTTATTCGATTCATAATGATATTGAGTTTGTCTCTGCAAAGGAGAAGAATTCGCCAACCAAACATCGTATCAGATTAGTTTATTACAAGAAATCCAAGGTTGATTCTCAACAAGTGGTATCAGAGCAGAGGCTAACAGAGATCAAAGGTACATAGAAATCAAAGGCAAGGTTCAATAAACAAGCAAGGAGAATTCTTATCTGGTGCGGTGAAGAATACTCATCTCGTTGGTATTGAAGCTTGAAGGTTACGGCGTGTTACAACAACCTGAAAACAAAGAAAAACAAGTTTACGGGTTACATAAATCATGGAAGCAACTTCAGGGAAATTTGAAGTGGAGAAGTTCGATGGGAAGGGTGATTTTGGTCTTTGGAAATATAAGATGTTATGTTAGCTTGAGATTGTTGGTTTTACGAATGATGAAGGTGAAGGACTAAAGGATACTAAACATGATCCTAAGACGCAAAACCGGGAGCTGCGTACAAAGAATCTGATCAGTATGTGTCTATCTGATCTAATTTTACGAAAGGTCATGCATGAGCCTACATCACTTGATATGTGGAAGGCTTTGGAAGCTGAATATCAGACTAAGACATTACCTAATCAAATTTACATGAAGCAGAGATATGCAGGTTTTAGAATGGAAGAACACAAGTCCATTGAAGAAAATTTGGATGTGTTTCTAAAACTTGTGGCTGATCTAGCAAGTCTGGATATTAAGATCAGTGAAGAAGATCAAGCTATTCAAATATTAACAAGTCTACCTAAGCAATATGAGCCTCTAGTTGATGCATTAAAGTACGGCAGCGAAAAAGAGACTTTAACAGTCTGTGATGTTACAAGCTTAGCTTATTCAAAGGAAGTTGAATTAAGGGAGAATGGACTTCTGAACATGTCCAAAGGTAAATCAGAAGGTTTGTTCATTGGCAACAACATAGGCATGGGTGAGAAGAAGAGCGATAAGACTTGGAGAGCAAGATCAAAAAGCAAAAACATATCACAATCAAGACCTAAGTTTTCTAAAGAATGTTGGGTGTGTGGCAAGGAAAGAGACTTTAAAAAGCAGTGTCCAGAAAGAAAAATCATAAGCCATCAAACTCGGTCAACAGAGCTGAAGAAAAGGAGCAGTCATTGGTGCTAACAACAAGTCAACAAGACACAGAAAACGAGTGGGTGCTTGATTCAGGCTGTATATTCCATATCACTCCAAATAAAGATGTCTTATTTGATTTTAAACATATAGAAGGAGGGAAGGTTTTGATGGGGAATAACAAAGTTAGTGAAGTCAAAGGGATCGGAAAAATCAGAATCATGAATGATGATGGATCAAGTGTGATTCTCACTGATGTTCGTTACATACCAACAATGGGCAGAAATCTTATATCCTACGGTTCATTGGAGAAGATAGGGTGTAGGTACGAAGGCAGATATTTCAAGGTGCAATTTTACAAAGGGGATCATAAGGTTATGTCTGGAAAATATTGCGATGGATTGTACTACTTACAAGGCACAATATTGGGTGGTGAAGCTGCTATTGCAAGGCCCGATGACGATCTTACAAAGAGGTGGCACTCTAGACTCGGACACATGAGTCTTAAGTTCATGAATATCCTAGTAAAGGATGGACACCTAACTGAGAAAGATATTAAGACATTAGAGTTTTGTGAAAACTGTGTTTTAGGAAAAGCACACAAGTTAAGCTTTCCCAAAGGCAAACACACGTCTGAAGAAGTCCTCGAGTACATCCATTCGGACTTATGGGGTTCCCCTTCGGTGGTTCAAAGCCTTGGAGATTGTCAGTACTTTGTTACATTCATTGACGATTTTTCTAGAAAAGTATGGATCTATTTTCTAAAGTCAAAGGATGAAGTGTTTCAGAACTTCAAGCAATGGAAAGCAAGCGTAGAGACATAGACATGGAAGAAGGTAAAGTGTCTTAGGACGGATAATGGGCTGGAATTCTGTAATACACAATTGGAGACTTTGTGTAAGGAAGCATGGATTAAAAGACACAGAACATGCGTCTACACTCAGCAACAAAAAAAAGTATCAGAACGCATGAACTGTACGATTATGGAGAAAGTGAGATGCATGTTGACAGAGGCATGATTAGAGTAGAATTTTTGGGCGGAAGTAGCTTCTACATCTGTTTATTTAATCAATCGGTTTCCATGTTCAGCCATTAACTTCAGGTTACCGGAAGAGGTGTGGTCTGGAACTAAAACAGACTTAATGCACCTAAGGAAGTTTAGATGCACAGCTTATGTTCATGTGACTCAAGCCAAAACTAGTCCAAGAGCAGTGAAAGGAGTTTTCATGGGATACCCTAAAGGGACTAAAGGATACCGAGTCTGGATACCAGAAGAACTAAGATGCACAGTCAGCAGGAACGTGATCTTTAACGAGGAAGAGATGTTTAAAGACATCAAAGGAATCATCGAGAAGAAGAAGAAGAGTATCATTTAATCCAAAACTAATTCAAGGACCTTCAAACACAGCTATTGACACTGATACGAAGGATCTATTTCAAGGTGGAGTTTCTCCCACGTCAAAATCTGAATCCTCAAGCTCAAAAAGTGAAGAAGAAGTCATGGAAAGTGAACAGGAAAATCTAGATGATTATATCCTTGCTAGAGACAGAATCATGAGAAATATAAAGAAACCTTCAAGGTTTGATGATTTTGATTGCGTGGTTCATGCTTTAGCTACATCAGAAGAAAACCTAAATCCTATTTAGAAGCAAGAAGAAGTAAAAACTGGAAATTTTGGAATGAAGAAATGAAAGAAGAGATGGACTCGTTGGAAAAGAATAAAACTTGAAAACACGTGAGAAAACTAGAAATTAAAAGGATTATTGGCAGCCAGTGGGTTTTCAAGTTAAAAAAAGGCATTGCGGGAGTTGAGAAGCCAAGATACAAAGCAAGGTTAGTAGCTAAATGCTTTTCACAGGTAGAAGAGATTGATTACACAGAGGTGTTTGCACCAGTGGTGAAACATGTATCAATAAGGATCGTGATATCACTTGTTACAAATTATGATCTAGATTTGGAACAATTAGATGTGAAAACGGCCTTCTTATACAGAACATTAGACGAGGAAATCTATGTGGCACAACCAAAAGGTTTTGTTGAGAAAGGAAGTGAAGATCAAGTTTGTCTCCTGTTAAAATCACTTTATGGATTAAAACAGTCACCAACACAATGGAACAAAAGATTCAATGGTATTATGAAGGAACAAGGTTTTGAAAGAAGCCTATATGATCTGTGCGTCTATATGAAAGGTTCAGACTTATCTCATGTGGTCTATCTTTTGATTTATGTTGATGATATGTTAATAGCATCAAAGGACTCTAAAGAAATTCAGAAAATCAAAGATAGTCTAAAGAGAGAGTTTGAGATGAAGGACCTTGGAGTTGCTTCAAGGATACTTGGGATGAATATTATTAGAGACATGAATAAAGGGATTCTAAGGCTATCACAAGGAAAGTATCTACAGAAGGTGTTGGATACATTCAACATGACATATAGTAAAGTTGTGGTTACTCCTATTGGACCACAATTTAAACTTAAACACTTGACACAGAAGAAGACACATAATCATGATTCATGAGGGATGTATCATATGCATTAGCTGTTGGAAGCTTGATGTATGCAATGGTGGGATCTAGACCGGACTTATGTTTCGTAGTAGGTTTGATCAGTCGTTATATGAGTAAACCAGGAAGACAACACTGGGAAGTTGTTAAGTGGGTGATGAGATATCTTAACGGAGCTCTAAATTCAGACTTGATGTTTACTAAAGAAGAAGGGTTCATGGTACAAGGGTTTTGTGATGCAGACTATGCAACAGACTTAGATAAGAGAAGGTCATTTACTAGATATGTTTTTCAATTCGGAGGCAACACAATAAGCTGAATGTCAGTTCTCCAACATATTGTAGCACTATCAACGACATAATCAGAATACATGGCTTTAGCCAAAGCTTTCAAGGAGGCATTATGGTTAAAGGGCTTTGTTAGTGAATTAGGTTTTGAGCAGGATGATGTGAGAGTGTTTTCAGATTCTCAAAGTTTTATACACTTGGCCAAAATGGAGGGTTCCATGAAAGGACCAAACATATAAACACAATACTACATTTTATGAGAGATGTAATTGAAGTTGGTGACGTTACGGTTCATAAGATTCGTACATCTATCAACCCTGCAGATTTCCTAACTAAGTGTGAACCTGAAAAGAAGTTTGAGACATGCTTTGAGCTACTTAAGGTTATGCCTTAGAGATTCCGTGTGGAAAAGCCACAAAAGAAAGAGTCAGTTTCGGAAAAAAAAACTGATAGTTCGTCAGGAGTTACAAAGCTTGGAAAATATGAGTTCAAAAGCTTACCTTGAAGTATAATGGTTGAAGACAGTAGTCGTTAATACAAGGAACCTGCAAAATAAATTCCAAAAAATACTAGTCAAAGAATTATTTATGCAGGAGGACAAGCTTAAAAGAAGCTGGAAAATCATAATTGAAGACGTGTTGTTGTAACAGTGATTCTTCTACAACAAAGTTGTAAACATAATATTATCAGTTTGCAGGGATAAGATTTTAATAGGGTTGGTGATAAAACTCTATTGGTTACCTAAATGAAGCAACAATGGTGAAGAGACGTCAACACCATGAGCTGGAAATTTAAACAAGGAAATACGTTTAATTTCTCAGCTTTAAGTCTTCGTTGTAGGTTTATAGAGAGCTTATAGACATGTATTCGGAAAGTCAACGCAAAAGGAGTTACCTTTTGAAATGTTGACGTATTTGGTCTTCACGAAGGTCGTGTGGTGGGATCTGTCACCGGAGAAACACGAAGACAAAAAGGTCTTGTTGGATTAATCAAAGAGACAAGCTGAAATTAAAATCAAAGGTTAAGGTTTTGTTAAAATATCTAAGGAAATAGACAAAATATGACAAAGGAACCTGAGTTTTTAATGGATGAGGCGTTGAAGAGCCAATGCCGGTGAAGACAAGCAGCGGTGTAGTCGGGATCTTGTCTTGGTCACGGAGAATCGGAGAAAGGAAGCTTCTTGTTTCTTTTCGCAGAGAGAGAGAGAGAGAGAGAGAGAGAGAGAGAGAGAGAGAGAGAGAGAGAGAGAGAGAGAGAGAGAGAGAGAGAGATGGGGAGCGGAGAAGACGAGGAATGATCCAAGAGCCAAGGTGGAGAATGTAAGGCTTTGTGTCTCTTGGGCCTTCTAGTGGGCTTCGGATTTAACCTGAAAGAAAAAAACAAGATGGGCTTAGTCATGTGCATAAGGAGTCCAAATTCTAATGGGAAAACAACGTCAGATGCATATGACGGTGGATTAACAAATCCTTTTCCAAATAGAGATAACTCTATGTCAAGTAGCATAAATAGAAGTCTCATCTCTTATTGTTAGACACAAGAAAACATATAATCTTTCATATAACACACAACTAGTGCGAGGCTTGTAATATTATTCGATTCATAGTGATATTGAGTTTGTCTCCGCAAAAGAGAAGGACTCGCCAACCAAACATCATATCAGATTCGTTTATTACAAGAAAGCCAAGTTGATTCTCAACAAGATTGGAGAAGAAAATCCATATGTGTGCATATATTTTGAAATTGGTATTAGAGAATTGACAATCAGTGGATGTAAAGGGTCACACCCACATGTGAGCTGATAACGACAACAATGGAAATGATATCATGTGTGCTTGTAATTAATTTATATATAAAAAAAACGAAGTGCAACTTTCGTAAAAGGACTGGCCTCTACTGTCATTTAGTATGATGCCATCAATCATAATCTTTGTCGCTGTAAAATAGCATATCATATGTACACATTATACCATTCACATCCGGTTATATAGATCGCAAAGCGCAAGGCAAAAGGGTATACAGGTTTGAAATGTCCATGAACTTATCTTCAGTTTCTTGTGACAGTAGGTTTTAAAATCAAGAGATATTGTTAAGTACCAGTTTGTAAAAATAAATTCAATCAAAAATATATTAACATTTGGATTTAATAATTATTGTTTTGGCGTTAGTGTTGAAGGGGTAAACTTGAGTTTCTAAATGTTCTATAAATATTTAGAAAAAAAATTTAGTCTATTTTATCATAATTTAAAGGTATTTTTGAAAATTGTTATTCATTAAAAGTAAATTTGCAAAGTAGTATCAAACTTGTGGTAAAATTATAATTTCTTCTAAAACAATATTCTGAATTTGTTAAAGGAAAATGGCAACCACTTTTTATCGCGGCAATTTTTCCCAATGATATGATAGACCTAACATATAAAATATACAGTGTATCTTAGCTATTTAAAGAAATTTGGTAGATACTGAACTATAACTTTTTGATTGTTATTATGCACTCTAATATCTCTGAAAAATATTTGTAGCAAAACTCGTTTGCCAAAAAACATGAAAAACTGTTACATGCAATAATTAACTGTTATTGTCACTGCTTTATCCAAACTAAAAAAAAAATTATGATATATCAACTAGTTCTTTTCTTGGAGTTAAAATATAAAAATCTATTTTGCTGTGCATTTACTTGTGGTGAGAATTTTTTTGTCTTCGCGTGTTCTAGTTGGGACCATGAACTTGAAAGCTACCGTTTCTTGAAACTCATCTTGTTTTCTTTCTATTTCCCCTAAAAACATCTCTTCTTTGGTTTATTAACGGTAATATGTATGATGTCGTGTGATATATGTTGACAGTCCAGCATTCAAGGTGCTTGTCGTTTCATCCACTTTGTTGAGGTAATGTCCTATCCAAATTCTCCTTTAACTTATATGAAATATTGGGCCACCAATAATATAAGGCAAATTTGAAGAACATCGTTTGGGCTATTATATTATGAGTTCAAAAGGGATCAAAATATGGTTTTGCCTCTGAATGACAACAGCTTAACAAACGGCCCATATAGTTAAGCAAGGTTTCTCTCGGTCGGAGCATGAACATACGATTGGTAGAGAAACGTGACATATGAACAAGAACAAATCATAGGACAACAAACTTAAAATATGGTTGTAAAATCAAATTCTGGTTAGTTGGAGTTAGGAATAGAACTTAATATCCGCTATTCGTTATTTAATTCGAAATTCGCTCTGATTCATTCCGAAAAAACGGAAATACTAAGGTTTGGATTCGCATCTCGATAGTTATTTTAAAGATCTAGTGGATCCGGATACGGATCGGATAGTGAAATTTTAGGTCCAAATATCTGGATTCAGATCTAGGCCACTATACATTTTTAAAATATTTAAAATATAATTATATTTATATATGTATATATATAATTTTTATTCAAAATAAATAAATTAATTCTTATCAAATTCAATGATTTTTTTTCATTTTTTACAAAAAGAAATTGAAATAAAATAAATAAATAGTAAATTAATTACTTTTAATTTAATTTTAAAATTTGTAATTATTAAATGAATCTGGATATCTGCGGGTATTGAGATTTTAGTCTGGATATCCGTTACGAAAAAACTGGATCTAGATATAGATAGTGATTTTACGAATCCGATGGATTAGGATATTCCAAAATATCTTAGATATCTGATTTGTCCTGCCCCTAGGAGTTACGACAAAATGGCATTGGAAACAATAAATAGATCAAACATAACATAAGATTGAAAGTGTGTTGTGGTTTGAAGGTTGACCACCAAATCATTGAACTCTTCCACAAAGGCATATCGTTGTTTGTTGATTATTTCTTTTTACTTTGACCCAAAAAAACAAAGAAAATAAAAAGAAGGAAGAAGCCGAGATCAAAAGTACCGAAATTTCAAACGTGGAATTCCCAAACTACCCCTAACATCGTTTACTTTAATTAAGAAAGAAAGGGATATTATTGTAAATGAGGAAAGGAAACTTCCGAGAATTTGAAACATTCGAATTTCCGAAAGCAACCCCCGTTGACTTTGTATTGCTCAAATAGAGAAAAAAGAAACCGCAAGGGTATTATTGTGATTCAGATAACCTAACCGCGTGTAGACGGCGGTTATACAAATGCCTCATCCTCGTGGAACTAATAATCACTGATTATTATTTTTAAAGAAAAAAAGAACTCGCGCGACTCCTCCCTACTTTAAAGACTCTAATCTCTTTCTCTTTCCATTCTCAAGAACAGAAAAAAAAAAAAGAGAAACCAACTTTTGTTTTTTTGGGCCAACTGAACTTTGTCCTTTTTTTTCGATATTTGTCTGCAAAAGTCTGTAGAAGAAGTTTGGGAATAGGGGAAGAATGGGAGAATGTAGACCGTTGGGTTTCTTACTGGGATTACCATTTGCTCTTGTTGCTCTCCTTCTATCTCTTGTTGGTGCTCTCATCTGGATCATTGGGTAATTTATTTTAATTCCCTCTTTTTTCTTCTTTCTTTCTGTTATCAAGAAGATTCAATTCTCTCCTTGTTGTTTCGGTTATCTTCTTCCTTCTAAATTCAGACCCAGATCTTGCGCAGATTAACTATTAAATATATATATATATATATATATATACTGAATGATAGAATTATATTAATGAAAAATTGGGTTGGGCAGGACGATACTGAGTTGTTTGTGCCCATGTTGCTTCTGTTTTGCTGCGCTGGCTAACTTCGCTGTTGATCTCATCAAACTTCCTGTCAAAGTCCTCCGCTGGTTTACCCACTCCATTCCTTGTTAATTTATTATTTTACTCTTTTTTTCTTCTAATTTTATTCGTTTTAGTCCTTGTAATTTTCTTTTGTAATAACATTAATTTAAAATTCTTAAATTCGGGCTTTGTGTTTCCTTATAGACAGCTAGTATCTTCTCTTTTTTTTCTTCTTATCACGAACCTAATTGCTAAACCCATTACAAGTTAGTGCGTTTCGTTGATTATAAAGCCCACATTGATTTGAACGTTATAAATGGGCTTTAGCATTAGTGCAAAGAACAATTACGGACCTACCGTAACCACTTTATCAAGCCTCTTCTTCTCTATAATCCTTGATAAAAACAAATCTCATTCCCAAAAAAAATAAACAAGTTACATTTTGATTAAGATTTTCAATTTTTTGATATTAATATTGATAAGTCTCATTTAAATTTTATTAATTTAGTTTCTTCCAGAACCAGATATAATCGATATATGAAATAGTCCAATTCTTTTTCTAAAGTCAAAAAATTAACAAAAATATTCAAAATATAGAAATTATTCAATAATCTAACTAAAATTAATTAAACTGACTAATTCAAAATAACAAATAAGATAAATTATAAAAATCTTTAAAATATTCTAATTATATATATATTAATAAACTTAATTAATTTCAGATATTTTTCATATTTTAATCTGGATTTCAGTTAACCCCAAATTACTAAACTTTTAAGTCTTATTTGAATATTTTTGTACAATGTTTCGGATGAGATATCAGGTTTTTGGGTTTAGTGTCGGGGCTTCGGTTGGAGAAACGCTCAGACCTAGATTTTGCATTAAAGTCCACAAGATAGACAATGTCACAGGCCCGTCACCCAACACAAACAAACAAAGTATATAAGGAAGGGATTCTCGAACGTTCCACGGCATTCTCCACACTCTGAGAAGAAACAATGAGGATGAGACTCTTCGGTTTTTTTAAGAAGACCAATCTTTATTTTCAAATATACGACAACAATCCAACACATAAGAACAAGACCAAAGGTGATTAATAATCTTCTTAATACTAGCTAGTAATCGTGAAGAAGCGAAAGAGAGAAGAAGATCGGATGGGAGTTGATTACTACAACGTCCTCCAAGTCGATCGCAACGCCAGCGACGATGATCTCAAGAAAGCTTACAGAAAACTCGCCATGAAATGGCATCCCGACAAAAACCCCAACAACAAAAAAGACGCCGAGGCCAAGTTCAAGCAGATCTCCGAAGCTTACGAGGTATCTTCTTGTTTTTGTTCCATCACCTCACTCATCTCTAGAGCTCTGTTGCTGATTCCTCTTGATGGTTTACTTTGTAGGTTCTTAGTGATCCCCAGAAGAAAGCTGTGTACGATCAGTACGGTGAGGAAGGTTTGAAAGGGAACGTTCCACCTCCTGATGCTGGTGGAGCCACTTACTTCTCTACCGGAGACGGTCCAACTTCCTTCCGGTTCAACCCAAGAAACGCTGACGATATTTTTGCTGAGTTCTTTGGCTTCTCTAGCCCGTTTGGTGGAGCTGCTGGTGGCGGAAGAGGTTCAAGATTCCCTAGCAGTATGTTTGGTGATAACATTTTTGCATCTTTCGGTGAAGGAGGAGGAGGAGGTGCCGGTGCTATGCATCATGGTGGAGCCAGGAAGGCCGCTCCTATTGAAAACAAGCTTCCTTGTAGCCTTGAAGATCTTTACAAAGGTACCACCAAGAAGATGAAGATCTCTAGGGAGATTGCTGATGTCAGCGGGTAAGTGACTGATGATCATCAACATACCCAAATGGAGTAACTCAATAGCCTGACTTGTTTATGTGTCTGTCTTTTGAAATTGCAGCAAGACGATGCCAGTGGAAGAGATTCTAACCATTGATGTGAAGCCAGGGTGGAAGAAAGGAACAAGAATCACATTCCCTGAGAAAGGAAACGAGCAACCCGGTGTGACTCCAGCTGATTTAGTCTTCATCATTGACGAGAAGCCTCACCCGGTTTACACTCGGGAGGGAAATGACCTCATAGTCACACAGAAGATCTCACTTGTTGAGGCCTTGACCGGTTACACTGTGAACCTGACAACACTTGATGGTCGGAGACTGACAATCCCAGTGAACAACGTGATAGGCCCAGGATACGAGGAAGTGGTTCCAAAGGAAGGAATGCCCTTACAGAAAGATCAGACAAAGAGAGGAAACTTGAGGATCAAGTTCAACATCAAGTTCCCCACGAGATTAACTGCAGAGCAGAAGGCAGGAGTGAAGAAGCTTCTCGGATAAACTGAGCTATAATCAGTACACACCAGTCAAAGCAATGTAGAGAAAGAAAATTTAAGCTTCTGTCTTGTTTGTGTTTCAGAGAGATTGTGTATCCTTTTTGGTCTATCTGTAACATATGTACCGATTAAATACTCCTAATAAATTTATTGCCTCTTCCATTGTAATCAAAATCCAAAGCGCCCTTTACACCATTCCTATAGATGCAAGAGTACTGTTGCTTTTAATCACCTCCTGGTCCTGATGTGCAGAAAATAGTTGCAACACTGAACAGATCTCAGTCCAGAAAGTTTTGCGATCATCTCCTGCAACAAATTCTTCAACAACATTGTCCACTTCTATCAAGCTACAACCTGGCGTTCTCTTCATATTCCCATCCCTTATCAGCTTCCTCAATCTCGAAACCTCGTCCCATTCCTCCAAATCTGCATAAATATTAGAAAGCAGAACATAGTTCCCCATATCCTCAGGCTCTAGCTCAACAAGATGGTCCATTGCGAGCAGAGCAACATCAAGATTACCTCGTGTTCTGCAAGAGCTCAGCAATGACCCCCAAATCTTTGAGTCAGGTTTCATCGGCATTGTCTTTGCTACTTCAACAGCTCGTTCCAGTTCTCCTGCTCTTGCCAAAATATCGATCAGACAACCATAGTGTTCAATCTTAGGTTCTATGTGATAATCTTCCCTCATCATATCAAAGTACTTCAGACCTTGTTGCCACAAGCCAACATGTGAACAAGCTGACAAGAGAGCAAGAAACGTGATCCCGTTAGGTTTCACCTTCCCTCGCCGCATCTCATCAAATGTTTTGATTGCTCCATCAGCATTCCCGTGATGTGCATACCCTGAGATCATTGTACTCCACGATATAACATCTTTCCCCTTCATTCGCTCGAACAACTCGATAGCTTGACTAACCGTACCGCACTTCGAATACATCTCAATGAGAGCATTGCAAACACCAGTCTGTCTCAGAAACCCCTTCCTCTCTGCGTACATATGGATCCACTTCCCAAGCTCTAGAGACCCAAGATGAGCACAGGAAGGCAAAACAGAGATGAGACTGATCTCGTCAGGGTCAATACCAGCTAACTGCATTTCGCGGAAGAGCTCCATGGCTTCTGCATAACATCCAGCCCCCGTGTACCCGGAGATCATCGCAGTCCAAGACACAATAGTTTTCTCCGGCATGGAATTAAACAATATCTCCGCTTTCTTCATCTGCCCAAGCCGCGCGTGTCCAGAAAGCAGACTGTTCCACGATATAACATCTCTCTCAGACATTTCATCGAACACTTTATGCGCGTCGTCAAGACCATCAAACTTCATGTACATATCAATAAGAGCATTCTCCGTCACAACATGGAACTTGGGCCCGAATTTGCAGAGATGCCCGTGGACTTGCTTCCCTAAGTAACATGATCCAAGGCTTGCACAAGATTTAAACATGAAAGGGAAAGTGAACCGGTCTGGAAACTGGAGGCTGTTCATAAGCATTAGCTTGTAGATTCGGACCACATTGTGATACAAGGAGTTGTGTGTGTAAGCTCGAATGATGGAGTTGTACAAGAAGGCATTGGGGTTTGGAACTTGGTTGAAAAGACGAGTGGCGTAATCCATGTCTCCAATCTTGTCGCAGAGATCAACCATTTTGGTGGCTAGAAAGCTGCTATGGGAGAGGCCGTGTGTGATGATGGAGGCGTGGGTTTGTTTCCATTCGCCTCGGCTTTTGAATCGTTGTAGATAAGGCACAAAATGATTCTCCAAGTCTCTAATCGCATGGAAGGCCATTCAAGAGTGTCCAGGATGCTCTGCTCCAACAACAAAAACAACAAATAGTTCTGGTTCCGGGATTTCGCGGTCAAACCTAGATGCGGCTCCTCCCTGGCAATTTCATAGGCCTGGCTATTCGATCTGGTTGGGATCCTTTAGGTCTTATAATAGAATAATTAGAATTTATCAGATCGATCGGGTTCGGTTCGGGTCCTATCGGGTCCGAATCGGTTTGGATCTTAGATAGTCAGAGCCAATAGGATAATCAGAAATTTTCGGTTCGGTTCAGATCATGTCGAGTTCTGTCCAAAAATTACCTAAAACACACACAACTTTTTTTTGAAATATTTAAAATTCTCAAAATATCCAAAATTTTACCTAAAATTGATCCAAACATATTGAAAAATAGCTAAAATTTATTCGATTACTTGAACTATATTTTTTAAAAAAATTATTCGATTACTTGAACTATATTTTTAAAAATCTAAAATTTTATATGCAACCTAAAACTATACCAAAAACCCAAACCCTTAACTCTAAAAAAATATTCTTAATACCAAAAATATACTAAAAATATCTATATATCTATATCTATCTAAATAAAGGAGGTTTTACTCTCTCCTTATGTTGCCACATCATTTTTCTGCATAGGGCAATTGTTGCCACGTGTCACCTCATAAACACAAAAAGAAACCAAAATTTTATCGTTTCATTCATGTTATTTTATTTGGGCTTTATCGTGATTGTTTCTAGGCCCAGTTTTCTTCTTGGCCTCTATCGAACCCTTGCCTGCAAAAAAGATCTTTCGCCTTCTTCATAACACTACCAACGGCAAGATCTTTCGTCTTCTTCATCACCCCACCAAAGAAAACCCTCCATTAAAACATCACCCACGATCTATAGTCAATGAGGTCTGTGATTCGTAAGGCGGTGGATGTAGATCTATAAAAATATGACCTTTGTAACCTTACAAAATCACCTCTCATTTGTTTTAATCAAAGCAGTAAACAACCCTTCCTTTGTCTTCCTCGCCGATTTGAAGACTGGCCGCTGCACCTCCACCATCGATGACGTCCGTTTGCTTAGGTTCTGAGAAGCAAGGAAGGATAAGCGCAGAGGTGAGTTAATGGGGGTCGACATGCTTCTCCTGGAAGCCAAGGTAATTCCGGTTGACTATACCCTTGTTCGTTTCATCGTCGCTGCTTCCAGCGGTAAGAGTGTTTCGAGTATGAAACTTTCAAACCTTATAGTTCTTCACCGGAGATCCATATAGTCCGTATATGGAGATCCATATGCTTATGTCTTGGTTAAGATATATATTTAGTTTGTTGATTATGTTTCCATTTTTTCATGCATTAAAGGCGGCTCTCATCGAAGCCACCGTGAATGTCCACCGCCTAAACATTTTCATACCTCTTTTCAATGCCGGTTCAATGTACTCCGTTAGCGGTTTTGATGTAACCATGAGAAATTTGAACTTCAAGTTGTGAAGACTCTCCTGTCTCGATCCGGTTCAATGATGAGACCAGTTTCAAAGACTTAACCGACCCGGTTTCACTATTTCATGCAGAAAGTTTCAGGTTCCGCAATCACGCTGAGCTGCTTGACCTAGCAAACACCCACACCCATCTTTCAGGTAATCCTCTTATATGGTGTTTTTCTAACTGAACATATCAAACATGGTTCGATAATTAAAGATGTTCATCTTATCCAAGACATCATATCTAAGTTTATTGCTATAAAGAACATTGTAAGTGACCCTCCTGAGAACAAAAATCGTGTCATGTCAACCATCACACTCAATAGGTATGTGTTTCTTTATCGTAGGTTTCCTCATAGCTTCGATAATTGATGCAACAACCTTTTTTTACCAAACACCTTAACCATTCACTCTCACCTTGAACTTGACGGTGGTGTGCCTTTCACTGTGAGTGTTTTTGACTCTCAGGCTGTATCGTTTCAAAAAACAAACTGAAGGCTACAAGGTTGATTTACGTGTGGTTGTTGCAACATGCATTAATCTGAAGCTTACAGAAGGTATCTCTTTTGTTAAATATGCGTTTCATCCTAATGCTATTTATGAAAACTAACCAACCTCCAATTTGCAGGTCATTTGTTCATGAATGCCACATCTGGAACTCATCTCTATTTTGACAAGGAGACTGATGCTGGCGAGTGCTACTTGTGACTAGAGAAAACTTTCATAAGTGATATACTCATGAATTTAAAAGGTAACAAGCGATTGGTACATGTGAATCACAGTGCCGATGTCAGGAACTTCAGCATCTCAAAATGCATTTAGAGGTCATAGTGCAGGCGTTTTTGTAGAGGAATATTTATACATTTAGAACTGCATATCCATTGAACTGTTGTCTTGATGGGTTTCAAGCTTTAATGACAACATTAGCCATATGTTGCAATCTCAAGATTCCAGTGAGCTTTGATGGTACAAAAATAGTTATTACTTAATACATGATTCACCAAAAGAGTTTGTTAATATATTCGATTTTTATGATGGGTACCTAACTTCAGATATTTTCTCTGTTACCATGAATTAGCTATTTTATTTTCGCAATTTTTAAATTAACATTTTCCTACAAATATATAAAAAGAAAACAAACTATTGAAATAAAGAAACAGAAATAACAAAAAGAAGTAATTTATGTGAATTTTATAAACTTCATTATACTTATTAGTATGTTCAAATTAGGAAAATATTCAAACAAAATAAAATAAATGCATTTTTATTAAAATTAATGGTATAAAAATAATATGATTTTACAATAATAAAAAATAAACTAATAATGAAATTATTAATAAACATATATAGTAAAAAAAATGTTACTTTTAATTTAAAATTAATTTAATTTTTTATATATTACTCCCACATTTGCTCACCCCGCCCGTAGGGCGGGCTAACCCCTAGTACATAATATACTAGAAGTTTTGGGTATTTCAGGTACCCTATCGGATCTCGGGTTTGGATCAGGTCCAAGACTCTCGGGTCCTCCACAACAAAACCTAATGAGATAAAATGACATTACATGTATCCGACCTAAACCAATTTTTTTTGGATCGGTTCCGATTCAAATTTTTGGATCCGGATAAAATGTCAGGCCTACAATTTCATTTGGAGACCCATTTTTTTATCTTTTTAGGCAATTTTTTTCTAGGTCTGTGCACATTATTATTATTATTATTATTATTATTATTATTATTATTATTATTATTATTATTATTATTATTATTAGGTAAGGAACCCGTGCGATATCGCACGGAAACTCATTTACAAAAATATATGCCACATTTTATATAACTATTTCTGGAAAAATATATGTGTTACAAGATTATCTTAAGTACAACTATATTATTTTATTGATAATAATACTAAATTTTCTATTTTATTTATAGATTGGTCATGATAAAATTATAAATATGTGAAGACCAAATAAAATATGTCTTATTATATTTTAGCTAAGATATTTAGAAATCTCAAAAAATAAATATTTGAAACTAATTAAAAGTAAACACATTGCAATCAAATCATTTAATAAATTAATAAAGTAACTTTTAATGACTATTTTAATATTAATGATGTATCTGAGACTATGTAAGACATGTGTAGTTATCTCTTAATTTAAAAAAATCTTATTTCTTAACATATTCTTTTTAAAATATTACATACGCAATTTTATTTTCTTTTTCCTTGTTTGTATTTTTTATAAATAAAATCTTTTCAAACAATTATGTGATTACAAATTAATAAGTAGGTTTTGGCATAACAATACTCATTTATAATATTACCTTGATTTTCGAGGAGATTTTTTTATAAAGCACCAACCTTATTACATTATAAAAACACAATAATTAAATAAAATCAAATAAATTGATAAATTATAGATTTACTTTTTTGAAATCCGTAAATGCTTTTATTGAATCTTTAAATAGTATTTTGAAGTTAAGGTGGTATTGAGATATAAGTAATTTAGAATTCTAGCGGTCTAAGCTTAGGTACAAATATAAAAATCAAATAAAGTTCTCCATGTTAATATTTGTTTCTTCAACGATCTTTAAAAATCTTTACCCTAGATGTGGAGCAGACGATGAAACGATAAATCATGCACTTTTTGAATGTCCCCCAACGATACAGACTTGGGCTCATGCAACAACCTCAACTCCACTAGCGACATTTCCTGCTGCAAGTCATTTTACCAACATGGACTATCTGTTCTGGAAGAAGAATGATATAGAAGACCCTGAAATGGATAAAGACCCATACTCCTGAATTATGTGGTATATTTGGAAAGCAAGAAATGAAAAACTATTCAGGGGGATAGACATGGACCCTTTGGAAACTGTCCGACATGCTGAATCAGAATGCTATGCTTGGTTTGAGGCAAATAGCAAACATGAGGAGCCCACAAATCCACTGCCGACATCACAACAGTCAAATTCTGAAAGATGCCTAATAGACGGTTCTTGGACATAGGATGGACGCTTTAGTGGTAATGGGTGGATATGGAAAACAGCAGAAGGAACAACACAACTTTTGGGAGCAAGGAACCAACAACGAAGAATCTCGCCCCTTCACTCGGAGATTGAGACCCTTATATGGGCAATGAAATGCATGCTTCAACTATCTACGTGTGAGGCGTTTGGCACATATTGTCAGGATCTAGTCTCTATGATTCAAGACCTAGAAGCATGGCACAACTTCTCTACTGAATTGGATGAGCTGTAGAAGGTGAAGAATATTTTCCTAAGTTCTCAATTGTTTTTATTCCTCGTTTTCAGAATGTAACATCTGATCATTTAGCTAAGATAGCAAGATCGTTCCATAGAGGATTGTACTTCATAGGTTGTTGTATTCCGGTCTGGTTTCCAAAACCACCTCAAGTCTGAGTAATAAATCAGCTGTTAGATGTCAAAAAAAAAACGATCTTTAAAAAGCATTACCAGTAAATTTCTCTCTCTCTTCTAATCTACTTGTTGTTGTCGTGATTTGTCAATATTTACACTCTTTCTCTACATGACTAAAGTTTACGAAGGTTGATAAACCAAACATTGCAATGGTTAATTAAAGGTTATAATAACACCAAAAGTTGAAATGGTTGATCATCTTATACAACAATCACTAATAATTGTAATGATTCATGACCAAAGATTACATTGGTTTCTTCATTATTATGCATGTTCATATGCACAAACAAATATAGATAATACGTATTTTTTTACTTACAATAATATTACCGACGGATGATTTTGTTTCTTTCCCGTTTAAACTCAAAAAATCATTACAAAATATGTTAATTTAAATCTACACTATAAATATATTTTTAGGAAAAACATTTTAAATATTATGAATTAAACTATTTGCAGTTTCGTGATATGAACAACTTCCATATTCATATTTTTTCTTCATTTATTATAATTTTAATTTTCCTGTATAAGTACCAAATTTTATAAATCATTTAGATGAAATAAACTTGTGTTACATATATTATTATAGATTATTATACATTGATTAACAAAACTGAAACAAACCTTTAAATAGTGATTTTTATCATAATGACCTCTTTCCATGACTTTTTCCATAACTTTTACTGTTATTTCTTTATCTATCCCAAAATCGTTTGAAAATAGAAAAATGAGATTGTTTTTTATTACTTAATAATAACCATCTATATCTACCGACTAACATAGTGGACACCCACAACGTATATACTTTTTTTTTCACTAAAAAATACTTTTATTATATTCAAAGCTGCACCAAACAGATACAACTAAGGAAGATACCAACTTCAGACTCAAAATCAAAGACTTAAAACACATGATCAAAGACAATCAAAAAAGAGCAACTCAAAAAATTACAGAGATTGTGCCTCATGTATGAAAAGGCCACGAAGCCATAAAGGCCAACCTGTTGCTACATATGATTGTCTACGATCCTGCTGCGTAACACTTTTTGCTATCAGAAAAGCCCCTCTGTTGCACCTTTTTTCTTCTACCATCACTTTCCAATGAGGAATATTTGTAAGCATATTTGACAACGTCAAAGAGTGGAACTTAAACGAAGGCCATGCTTTTGGTCTTTGAATCATACCAACTATATCTTTTTCTTGACCTGCAAAAACAACTTTAGGGATCTTAAGACTTGACATACTCTCTATTGCCCAAGACCAAGAGTTTAATTTTGCATCCATATCATTCATAAAACCAGGAGATGACTTCCTACTATGAAGTAGGACTGTACCATCCCCATTCCGTAAGACCCAAGCTGCTCCCACCTCACCATTATCTTTGTTCCAAGAGTGACCAATATTGCATTTCAGCCAAGAGTACATTGGATTCTTCCAATTTCTTTTATCAGAATTGGCTATGTTATTAATCTCACTTTCTTCTTTGTCTTCTATCTGTTGAGCTTGTATCCAATTCAATGCTTCCTTATGGCTTTTCTCCACCAGAGTGATTGAGCTTGTTAAACTTCCCTCAAAAAGAAGATTGTTCCTATTTTTCCAGAGGAACCAAAGCAGCCAAGGTATAGATTGGATATACTGATCACTCTCTGATCTACTTGATAACATCTTGAGAACATAACTCATATTTTGATAAATAGAGTCATTTGAAAAACCATTCCTCAAATTTGGAATACCAGACAAAGCCCAAACTTGTCTTGCCCACGTACAGGAAAACAAAACATGATTTGATGACTCACCTTCCAAACCACAGATTTGGCATCTTGAGTCAATTTTCATCCCCCTTGAAAGAATGTTGTCCGCCACAGGTATAGCATCAGAGAGAACTTTCCACAAAAAAGTTTTAATTTTATTTGGAGCTGTAATCTTCCACATTTGGCTTTTCAAAACATTGATCGATGGAAGCATAGCTGCCTTTTCCAATAACTTGTTCTTGAGCATTTTGCATCCAAACCAATACCCCGATCGCACTGAATAATCACCACTCCTATTGTGCTCCCAGCACCAGTAGTCTTCTTCACTAGGAATTGGTTTAATTTTGGTGATCAAATCCACATCATCTGGATAAAAAAGATCCCTTATCTTGTCGATATCCCACCACTTGGTCCGATTGTCAATTAGGTCTGCCACCTTAAGATCTAAATCCACAAGCCCATGACGCATTAAGGGAGCTCTCCTTAGCCCAGCATTTAACCAATTTCCAGTCCAAACATTTATACTCTTGCCATTTCCAATCATATGTCTTATCCCTGGAAGCATTAACTCTTTTCCAAACAATATACTTCGCCAAGCATAAGAAGGATTATTTCCAAGGTCGGCCTTCAAAAAGTCTGTTCCCGGGAAATATCTACTCTTAAGGTAAGCAGCAAAGAGAGACTGAGGATGTTGAAGGATTCGCCATGCTTGCTTAGCCAGAAGGGCTTGATTAAAAATTTGAATATCCTTAAACCCAATTCCTCCCAAAGACTTTGGAAGACACATATTCTCCCAACTTATCCAATGTATCTTCCTCTTATGTTCAGCTGAGTTCCACCAAAAATCTGACATAGCAGAAGCCAAATTATCACAGGTCGTTTTTGGAAGTCTAAAGCAAGTCATCGTGTAAACCGGCATGGACATAGCAACAGACTTGAGTAAAACTTCTTTCCCACCCTGTGATATAAGCCTTGCATAATAAGCAGATAATTTATCCCGCATATTTTCTTTTAAAAACCTCAGCATCTTAATTTTTGAGCCCTTGAACACCTCTGGCAGTCCCAAATACAATCCATCTCCACCTTCTTTGACAATCCCAAGCACTTCCTTAATCTGACATTTCTTCTGTTCATCCACATGAGATCCAAAAATAATAGAGGACTTATCAAGATTAATGAATTGACCTGTCGCTCTCTCGTATATCCGAAGGATCTCTGATATAACCATACATTCAGCGACCTCAGCTTTCACCATAAAGAGTGTGTCATCCGCAAATAAAAGGTGATGAACCTGAGGCCCTTGAGGAGAAAAACGCATACCCGTTATCAAAGCGTGTTGAGCCGCCTGGTTAAGCAAAAAGGTAAGCCCCTCTGAACACAATACAAAAAGAAAAGGCGAAAGAGGGTCTCCTTGTCTTAATCCTCTTGACGGTTTCACAAAACCATGAGCCTGACCATTGATAAGAATTGTGTAGGACACAGATCTGATACAGAACATTATCCAACCAACCCATCTTGGATGAAATCCTAAGGCCAACAGAAGATCTTGAATATAATTCCATTCTACCCTATCATAGGCCTTGGACATATCTGATTTAATAGCCATGAACTCCTTAGATACTGACCTCACTGACTTTAACGCATGAAGAGATTCATGAGCTATAACAATGTTATCAGAGATTAATCTGTCAGTCACAAAAGCTGATTGGTTCTGAGACACAAGATCAGGAAGATATGGTTTAATCCTTGACGCTAAAATCTTGGCAATAACCTTGTATAAAACTGTACAGAGACTAATGGGTCTAAATTCAGTCATCAAGGTTGCATCTGGTTTTTTGGGAATCAAGCAAATCTGCGTCATATTCCATTCCATAGGGAACTCTCCAGTAGTAAAGAAATTCTTTATTTCCTGAGTCACTTCATTCCCTATTACTTCCCAATATTGTTGAAAAAAATATCCTGTCATACCGTCAACTCCTGGAGCACTGGAGCTTTTGATTGAGAAAACAGCTTCCTTAATCTCCTCTGAAGTAACTTCAGTCAGTAGAAAACTGTTCAGAGAATCCGATACTCTAGCAGGAAAATTTTGAAATAAGATTCTTTCTGACTCTGAATAGGAAGAAGAGAAGAGGTTCCTGAAATAATCAGCTGCTATTTGGCCCATTGAAGCTTCAGCTTTATGCATAAAACCACCCGCATCTTGAAGTTGATGTAAATTATTTGAGGCCCTTCTTGCCTTGACAGACGCATGGAATATCTTTGTGTTTCTATCCCCATGTAAAGCCCACTCATTCTTATTCTTTTGTTGCCAAAAAGATTCTTCATCCTTATAAGCTTGTATCATCTGAGAATTAAGCCAAAAAATCTGATCACAAGAGGGCTTGAGCTGAGTCAACTCTATTTCCAGAGCCTCTTGAATCTTGGCAATTCTATCTTTAGAATTAAGAAGGTTCTCTTTTTTCCAATTACTCAAAGATTTCCTACAACTCCGAATTCTATCCGCCACTGACCAGCCAAACCTCTGATCCGGAAAATTCCAAGCTTTATCAACAGCTTCCTTAACTTGAGGTCGATGAAGCAACCGTTTGTCAAATTTAAAAGAGCCTCTATAAGACTGTTGAGAAGAAAAAAATTTGATCAACACCGGTCTATGATCTGATCCTCGCCTTTCCAGGAACAATTGATTTGAAGTTGGAAAAGATCTAAACCAATCCTTGTTCCCAAAGCTTCTGTCCAATTTAGATTGAATCCAGATATTACTTCTTTTACCTCCCCAAGTGAAACTGTTACCACAACCAGAAAGTTCTTTCATTCCACAGCCTTTCAACATGCTTGAGAAATCTTGAAAAGACGACTCACTCCTTCTCGGCCCACCTAATTTTTCTCCATTATTAAGTATTTCATTAAAGTCTCCTAACATCAACCAAGAGTCTTTCCTAGTAAAACCAAACCGAAGCAGTCTTTCCCAAACATTTTGACGCTGAGATATATTAGGATGACCATACACACCAGTAACAAAAACCTGTACACCGCCTATCATCACTTCCATATCCAAAATATTTTTGTCCGACAACAGGATATTTACATTACATCCTTTCTTCCAAAACAGAGCTAAACCTCCAGATTTACCCACAGGGTTCACTGTATGAACAAAATCATACCCTAACCACACCTGTATATCTACAAGAACATTTCTACAATTCATCGTTTCCATCAAAAAGATCAACTCAGGGAAATGTGACCTACGCATCTCCATGAGCCGTAGAATTGTCAAATCCTGAGGACCCCCCAGTCCTTGACAATTCCAAGCTAGTATGCTCATTAGATGTTTAACGGTCCCTCATTCGGGACCATCCTTGGTTTTGCGCGTTTAGCGGCTTCTTCTTTTTTTTGTTTTTCTTCTAACAGCTTCCTTTTCTCACCTTGACTCTCAGATTCCTTCTCATTGCTTTCACTACTCGGGATCTCCATTAGTTGAAAAGCTTTTTGACCTTTGATTCTTTTTGCTTTGAAAGGTCTCCTTCTAGAACTTCCTCTTTTCAAATTAGCTCCGGAGTGACCTGGTTCAAAGAATCCAGAGCCACCAACCGTAGTGCCAGTTTGAAACAAAGAAGAATTAACCTCTTCGAAATCTGAAGCTGAGATCGTTCTACTCGAAGATTTTTTTGAGGCACCATCAACGTATTCCCAACTCTTATAGCTGATGCTAACAACTTCTGGTTTTGACTAACATGATCTTCTCTATATCCCGAAGACATTGGAGGTTCATAGCCAAAAACAATTCCTTTCCCTTTATTAATGTCCTTAGAAACTAAAGGAGTAGGTTCCAAGCTGAGGGCCAATTTTTGGGAAAAGGGATCTTTTTCTGCTGCTGCCACAGAACTCTTCACTCTATCCTCCCTGATCTTCCTCTCAGGCCCAGACACCATCTGTAAATATTGACGCATACCTTCTAACACTTCCTCCGCAATCCTTAGCCGACCCGTCGCTGGATTAATACCTACTTGATCTTCTTTAAGCACTCCAAAAAGAGGATCTGAGTCTCTCAAAACAAGCTCTTTTGCCACTGGCCCACTTCCTTTGAGAGCGAAAGGATCTCCCCTAAATAGGAAAGGACAACTATTCTGCTCATGAGTTACTTTTTTGCAATTATAACACCTCTTTTGGATTATTTCGTAAGCGTACAACACCTTCGTACTCCCTCCTTCAGGAAGATTTACAACCTTGAACGGGCTGAGAGGTCTAGACACATCAAACATAATCTTGACTCTTACAAATTTTTGAACTTGCGGCTTCAAAGGATCGGAAGCAACATCTACCACCTTACCCACCAGATCTCCTAAAGCTGTTATAACTGAGGTCGTATAGTGATTAATTGGAATATTACTAATCTGAACCCACAAGGGAATATATTGCAAGAAATCCACCGGTGGATGCTCAACCCATCTATCAATCGCCAACGCCCATTCATTATAAGTATGAACACCTTTCTCCAGAATCTCAACCAAGTCATGTTCATTCTTGAAAATAAACTGGAACCTCTCATTTGATAAGGCCACTCCCCTAACTTTATCATACTTCTGCCACTTCCTTGGCATATCCAGAATCAAGCTTGCCATCTTCTGACTACTAGGATTAAGAAGTCTTCCAACCAGGCTCATCGAATTCCTTTCACTAGATCTGAATTGAGGCAGGTTTGGCATATCAAAAGGTTCTTCAACCTCTTCTATAGACATCGCCAACATCGCTCTATCCATAGCCGATGACATGATGAACTTCTTTTCCAAAAATCCTGACTTTAAATTCTCTGTTTGATTTTGAAGACCTGGGAAAATGAAGAACAAACCCTAGATTTTCAAAGACCCGAAGCAGATAAAGATGGAAATTTATAAAACCAAGAAGAAAACTTAGGGAAAAGGAACTTCCACTTGCTAAAGCTCTATCTCTAAAAAGACAAAACCACCGTTTAGAGAAGAGAAGTCAGAGCCCAAAAAAAGGAAACATTTTAAAATCTATTTCGGATTTGTTTATTCAACAGAACGTCAACAAAATTCCAACGTATAATACTTACCTGTCATTGTTTGTGAAATAGATATATGAAAGCAATTACATAAATAAATATAAAATATTGTTTAAAGAATTTAAAATTTTATAATATAATATATTTATCATTAGCACGCAAAAATGAGGAGCTCCCTACATAAATAAATATAAAAATTAATATAAAATAAATTAAATTATAATTCTGTAAATTCTAATATAATAAAAAATATTAAGACATGTTTTTTTTTTTTTTTTGAAACACAATTTTCATTAAACTCAAATTCAAAGATTACATAGACAAGAGGGAATTAAGTCTCCTCTTGAAAACAAAGCATAAGCTTCAATAGCAAAATATATAAAGCATGATAAATTTTCATATGAAGTTGACTGCGAATTCAAGACAAAACTTAAATGCGTCGATAAAGCCTTAACGACAAGGTTGGATGGCTGAGATTTAGTCATAAGTGACGTTGAGAGCCAACCTTCACCAACGAGAGAAACCAAAGTAGTCTCGATTGCACCTTTTGGTCCCGTACAGACCGCTACACAAGGTAACAAACCGGTGAATAAGTCGAAACAAACGCTCGAGAAAAGACTCGAGGAAACAACTCCGTTCATAGAAAGGAGGCATAAAAATAGTATCGGACCCGGTGAATCCACCGATAAATTCTTTCTAGAGGAAACATATAACATTATGCTTGAGTTGGAGATCCTGGTGAACCCACCAGAAATCTTTAAGCTAGCCAAGATCACCAGTTTAGCAAAGTATTGCAGCAGATTCTTCAGTACGTTGTGTCTTGGACTCTTCATATATGGGCTGGATGTTGCAACTCTTGAAATGGAGCAGGCCCAATCACTCAATGATCTTGATGTGTCTGTTGAAGCCCATTCACGTATGGAGGTGGCAGATCTGAGAATCATGCCGAAGAGGGTGGTGGGGCTGCCGGTACCGTGCGAAAGGACGAACGTTGATGAGAGGCTATGTGCACCGAAGCTTAAGACGCTAGCGGCGAGACAGATCGGATCAGAGACAAAGCTCTCACCGGAACTCGGGTTGTAGGCGTGTGTCATGATGCTGGTTAGGACAATACGATGGATACACAAACCCAAAACTTCTCGAGCTACCGTCTCTGTACGTCGGTTCACTAGTGGAATCCCACAGACAATTGACATCAGGAAGACAGGAGCGGAGAGGAGCTGGTGTGGCATCAGAAGGAAAGGAGGAGTACGAACCAGATCTGTACACATGGACCTTGTGGCTGGATAGCTTGAGCTTAAAGAGTGGAGATTCATAAATCTGTGCTGTGGAGCATAAGAGGTGTGTTGGTAGCAGTGAGCCAAGGTAACGGGTACCCTAGCCTTCCAGGAACCCCTGGAAAACAGATTTGTTCCGGAAGACACGAACCGCGACAGCAAAAGTACTTGGGTCTTCGGCGGCGGCGACGACATCTCCGGAACAGAGACGACTTGAAAAGTAGAGCAAAAGAACATGAAGGAAAAACAGGGGGAAGCAAACAGAAGCAAGAGCAGCGGTGACGCCGGCGACCTCCTTCGTCACCGGCGTCAGGAGTTAGGCACAATAGGGTGACTTTGAAAATATTAAGACATGTAAAATAACTTTTTCGTTGAAGAATACTGGAACAACGAATTTTTTATCATGCAAATATGTATTAGATATTCTTGGTACTTTCGAAAGCAAATCTATCCTAATGGAAACTGAATATGAATTATTAACTTCGTCAAATAAGCTCTTGCTATTGTAAGTTACATTTACTAAACGTTTACCCATTTTATAAACACAAAATATAAGATGTACTGGGGAAGATATAGAAAGAAGTTTTAAGACAGTTGTAAAAAACACTAGTATATGAAAAGACATAAGCAATAGATACAACCTTTCATATCAATGTTCATAACCATTAGATGCACATTTTCGTAATGAAAACTATAAACAATAGATAAAAAAATCTTAATTAATAATTAACAGATGCATGTTTTCAAGTTTAAACACACGATATCTACAGGTTTATTTAAAAAAAAAGTATAAAACACTTTTTAGATTAAGAGAAGCATTCATAACCACTATGATAACTTCCAAAAGGTATAAACGAGAGCTTCCAATTATTTTTGGTCCTCTAAACTAAACTCCAATAATTAATGCTGCATAGTGAGATGATGCCAATGCAAGGTGAAAGCATATACGACGCTCCAAAGCTCAAGATCCAGAAAGCAACTGCGACGGGGATAATAACGCGGGTTTCAGCTTCTGTAGCAAAGGCTACAAAACCCCAACCTGCAGAAATGTTTGAGAAATCAGACTCTTAAACTTCCGCACTAAAACTTTCTGCCAGTAAAGCAAGTGAATATGGGAAGCCTTCCCGAAAGATCTTTAAGACACAACCAAAAATGAAGGTAGATAACCAGAAACAGACCAGACCCGTCAATTACGAGAACTTGAAAAAACATTGTTGATTAACCAATAATATAGAGATGAGAAAGAGAGTCTAACAACTAACAACCCTAACGAATAACTGATTCCATGTAGTATAAACATTCCCACACAAAAGAGGAACTTGATAACCACAAAGGTGTAAACATGGCAAGGTAACCGACGCTCACTCCCCGCGAAGAAGCCAAATCTAGAATGTGGAACACCGGAATGAGAGGAGGGTTTTGAAGGCGACGGGTCCTCAAAATAGCAGGGAGAAAGAAGAAGATTCTCGCCGGTGAGCGAGAGGCTGCAAAAAGCAAAACCATAAACAAGAGAGAACATTTTTTCTAACATCTTGATCGTTATAGTTTGATCGCTGCACATCTAGTGGCCCGTATGAATCCTCCCAATAATGTGCTTGTGTCAAGTTGTCTATATTTATCATTATGTATTCATCGAATCAAGCCCTGTTTCAAGATTATGCAACCTCTTCATTTCATTAATGAAATCAATTCGTTTGCCGATTTTTTTTCCAAAATTTATGACTTGATAACGCAAACAATATTTGTATAAAGAACATTATATAGAGTTGAGAAGACATAAGTGGGAAAAGATACAATTTTTCACGTCAAAAGTGGGTAAACAAACTCTTTCCCAAAAACTGGTAATAAACACAAAATATAAATATGACTATGAAACACACAAAACATAACAAATAAAATTGAAAAGACATAAATTAAAAAAGAAACACAATTTAAAAAATTAAATAAAAACAATTATAAACAAAAAGATATCATAAACAATTATAAATAAAAATATATAATAAACAGTTAGGAGTATAAAAAAAATATATTAATTGGGATTGATAAAATGGTTATCAGTTATAAATGTAAAAGTACCATGAACGAGTATGAATCACAAATTAATAAACAAGTACGAGTAAAATTATAATGAAAAGACATATCCATTCAAATTTATAACTTTTGAGATGAAAAGACATAACCTTTCAATATTTTGTTAATTTGTTAAAAACTAATGTAACTTTTAAAATGAAGAAACACAACCTTTTGACATTTACCGAGACTCTCTCTCCTCTCTTTAGAAAGAGAAAATTATCTCTTGTTCACTCACTCTTATCTTTCACAAGGGAGAAATTTTCTTGAGGAGAGAGTTTATTTTTGTTGTAAAATAGATCGATTTTGTTCTTCGCTTTAGGCGATTTACAGCTTCGCGATGGCGAATTCTCTTTTTCGTTTAGACGATTTTGGGGTGTTAGTTTCAATCAAATCAGATCAGTTTTCACTCTTATCTTTCTCTGGTTTGAATTGAACATAAATAAAGCTCTATCTTAGTTCTTCTCCTTCTGGGTTACGTGTTTTATTCCGTTTGATTGACAGGTTGGAGTTCTCTCTTTGTTAGTAATGTTTAGTTCTTGACTTAAGTGGTATCAACCTTCGCTTTTGGGATTAAAGTGAAGTATCTGCGATGACTCAAGACCTGAGATTTGGATCTTGCTTTGGAGCTTCAAGTCGGAATCTAGAAGAGTTGGAGTTGACATAAGAATCAGCGTTCCAACAAGATTCTAATCTTGTTTCATCCAAAGCTCTTTCTTGGACTTAATCCTAACAACTGGAGAAGAAAACCTGGAAATTGACGGTTGTTGAAGGCAAGAGGAACATACAAGCAGCCTCAATCAAACTGGGACAAAGTTGGTCAAGATTCCGGTGAGTTTTACGGCACCGCCTTTGCTTCTATGGGTGGAAGAGATGAGGCCACGTGTAGTCGACGTGTCAAACATGCTCTTCATCATCATCTTTAGGATTAAGGGCTTTGTTTGAGCTGAAATGTAATTGGGTCTGTTTGTAAAAATTGCCCTTTTGGGCTTTCGTTTTATAAAACGAAATCGTTGACAAAAAAAAAAAAAAAATGGGTTTGCTATTATTAATAAATTATTATTATTAATTTGACGTTGTAACAGTATTACATAATCTTTTTTGTCTCTTGAAAAGAAACATTGCAGATGCAAACTATCTGAATCCAGAGACTAATACAATTTCTTATCTTCTCAATGAAGACACTGTAATCAGATTTTCTCATACGTCATGATAGGAGACATATCCCCAGGTAACAGACATAGAACTTTCCACATGCAAACTCAAATCGTTGTTCAAGCTCAAATCGTTGTTATCTTCCAACATTCTAGCATAATACATTGTGGATTTTTCCATACTTGTTTGCAATCCAGAGTTTCTACCATAATAATTAAAGAGATCAACAATGTTCTCAGTTGGTCTTACTCTACCATTTGTAAACACCATAATGCCATAAGTGTAGCTCAAATGAATGAAACCAATCTTCTTGCACTTCTCAATTGGATATATCAATTTTTAGAGCACATCTAGATGGGATCGTGTCTTTATGATAATCTTTCACCAATTATGTTGGCAGGAGAATATTCTACATCTACAGCATGCTCTTTACAAATGCAGATTCATTAACAGAAATGAAGTCCGGAAGAGTAACCTTTAGCCTATTAGAAATGGGTTTATTTGCCAAATTACCAAAAAAAAAGAGAAATTAGATTTTGGGAGAGAGTAGAGAGAGATAGGAAGAGAAAGTAGGAGAGAGTGGAGGATTTTGATTATTTTGTTAATTTTATTTTTTTTCTTATTTAGTATGTGCAATTTCTGTAGAAATTATCTTCGAATGAATTTGTATATGACACATTGCAACAAGATATCAGTCTGTATAATCTTTCACCTCAAGAACAACATTTTTCTTTGATATCAAAGATATAATTGTTGTGTTCACTCCCTTTTGTAAAAAAAATCACAAAAAGGATTGCACTGCAATGATAAACTCCAATCCTATTACTTCTTTAGTCAAAGCCAACTAATCGACTTTAGAGTATCGTTAGGAAAGCGTAGATCAAAAGTTTTTATACGTTAGATCAATATTTTCCACAATTTCAGCATGCCAATTTTTTTTGCATTAATGTAATTGTCTTTTACCTAACAAACCTAAGGATTGTAAATTCATAAAAGATGTTAGTAGTTAAAATTAAATGAAGATTAATTTAGTCGTAGTACATAATTTTTGTTATTTAAATAAAATCTTTTTTTTTGGAGAACAAAGATGACATCTTGGAGATGGGACAGATCTTGATTTAAATATGAACTGAAAAGAGTATATTACTGAACTATTCCACCACAAAATGTCCTGTGAAAGATCATAAATCTTTATACTGTAAAATAGATTTTAAACTTTGATTTATTATCCTCTTTTTTTACTTAATGTTATTTCCAAGTTCATCAAAATAGAACACTAAATATATGTTAAAGAAGGAAAAAATTAGATTCCAAACAAATTAAAATACACAGACAAATATTTTAGAAAATCATCATTTCAAAATCAACACATAACAAAGAAAATCGTTTGTTACCTATGTATAGCTTAACCAAAGAAAATTTTAGCATCTGACCTCTCAAAGTAAAATATGCAAAAAATATTTTTCTCCTCTTATATAGTTTTATAGTCGTCAATTTCTTTTGAAATATTAATATTTCCTAATATATTTAGTGACACTTCAAGTTGAAAATAAATGAGTAATTCATAATTTATCTATAGTTTAATAGAAGACGGATATTAATCTTAATGAAATCTTAAAAAGAAAATATGTTTTTCTTTCCACTTATAAATATATGTCTTTAGAGCATAATAAAAACATATTGAAACTAACACATAAGCAAGATGAGAGAAACTTACAAACTTATATTCAAAGATTAGTGTTCCTCTTTCAGTTGGGATACAAACTTATTCAAGAAGATTTCTTAGACACAGTGAAGACAAATAAGTATATAAATTTTCATATGATATTATTATGTGATTAATCTAGATGATTAACGATCTTGAGGATGATGTAAATTATGCTTACAAAGTAAACCATATCAAGGAGAAACTGGAAGAAATGTATCAAAACAGCTGTCATCTGAAAAAAAAAAACGTTATAAACATGCCATAATCGTATCATCTACTTTCCAATTCTGTAAAAGTGCAAATGGAATTCTCTCGCGCATGCTATCTTTCAGTCCTAAAATTGGTCGAAGCAGCCATCTTTCAACTTTCAATGGGAAGAACCATGGTAATCCAGACGTGAAGGCAACTTTTTCCCTCTGGTATGGGAACTATAGGTCCCAAGAATAGACGCCATAGATCAAGAATGATCGTTACCAACATAGAAGCACCTAAAGCATCAACAGCCACACGTGACAAATTCCATTTATCACTTGATGTCTCATCCATCCTTCAATACCAACATTACCAATGAAAAAAACGCATATGAAAAGGAGTTCAAAGTATTCTCGATAGGCAACAATCTTGTTTAAGGCGTCTCTTTACCTGAAGAACATTGGAAAGCTCACAATAAAGAATAAGGCATAGAACAAACATCCAACTCTGTACATGGCACTTCGGTCCACGAACTCATAGTAAGGAAACTGCACATTTAAAAAACAAAACATTTGAAAATTGTTCTGAAGTGATTTCCAAAAAAAGATTCTAGAATGATTTTAACTTGACTGGAACTATGAAAGAAATAGACATGAAAATATACATTTACAATAGAAACAGTCTCCAGGTATGCAATGAAATAGGAAAAGGCAAGTATCCATGCAGCCTCAAAACACCATCTCAGAGAATCTGGTAAATCAGAAATGGAATGCCGTAGCCTTCGAAGAGTAATGTTGGATGCAACGTGGTAAAAGAGGAAACAAACATGTGCCATGAAGAATGTGTTGTGAGGCACCTGTTCAAGTCAAAAACCTTCCATCATGAGCTCATGGAAACAATAAACACACAAACACACACAACTTAGCACAACCGAGGTTAGATGTGTGTTTGCTTACATTATTCATTTTCCACGATGGAAAAGTATATGACGCTCCAAGAACTTGGAAGAAATAGTGAGTCAAAAGTAGTTTTCCCACATAGCTGAAAATAATTATCCCAGAGATTTGCCTGTGGTAGAAATAAAAGTCATCGGTGAAATTATTAAGAAAATTAAAGTCAGCATATACTTTATTATTACTGTAATAAAGAAAGTGTTGAACAAATGAGTAAATAATAAGAGAGTTTGCGATGTAATATTTATGTGTAAGAATTTCTGGAGTCGTAATTATGTTTAGAAAGCATGTGGTTTCTGGAAAATTAGCAGTGAGAGTTTCTGTACATGTGATTCAGTAAAGCAGATAGCTTAAAATTAAAACAGACAAGGAAGGAAGAAAGGTTGCCTTAACCCAATAACGGTCCTTCCAGCATAAGCTTCTGTCGGCCTAAAGAAAGGAAAACGATAGAGGTTTACTATCAGTTAGACCAAGTAGATAATCATGGCCACGTAATTAACAAGTCAGCATGTTTTGCTCCATACTGAAACAGAGTTTTCAAACCGTAACAGAGTTAACATATATAGCTTCTATACTACCAAATAACATAAAGATCTTCGTTTAAACAGGTTACATGCATTTCGTAGGTGTTACAATACCCTCTTTAGATGTTTTCGAAAATTACCATTAACACAAAATAAAAAAGAAAGTGGATGAGTTGAAAAAAGTGTGTTAAGTAGAACCTTCCCAATAAGTAACATTGGTATCACGAAAGCGGGAACAGCTGAAACCAAGGCCACAAGCAAATACTCCAACTCCGTGAACGTCTGCTAGTTCAATATAAATTTAAATCTGTTTCAACTGTGAATAGCTAGTTGCATGGAGTTTAAAACGGACCTCGTAAAGCTTGTAAGGAACAATGATTCCCAAGGAGAGAGTGAGCCAGAAAGGAGTGTAGAAGAGGAAGAAGAGCTCTCCCCATCTCTTGCTCGGGTTCTGTGCCAGCCACAAGCTCCCGAGAAACATCACTTGATCCTATGAAAAACATTTGTTAACATCGATAAAACAGAAGAAGAAGAGATGGGCGTTACCTGACATCTTCCTTGTGGAGATTGGCTCTGGGGAAGAGAAACGTTTTCAATCGTTGACTTGAGAGGATTACTTTCTGTACGATCGACCAAATAAATAATCCCAACGAGGTTCACGTGACAGCTGTACTCTCGTGAGTTTGACGTGAAATATATCCAAAGTTAAGATTTAAGCACATGTGACGTTAATGCATGGAGACCATTCTGAGAAGGTGCAGAGGTTTCACTTTCAAAGTTAGCAATCAACAGAAGAAGGGGTGAACAATAAGTATGAAATGGGAGGACTTAGAGAAGTCAATAATACCTCTGGTCTTGAGTCAGAAGTCAGTGGAAATTCAAACTATGTAAGAATCATCAACATTTGAAGAAAAATGTCAGCAAAGGAGAAACATGGAGGTTCGGTCGAAGCATATTCAATTTGGAACACAAAGCTGTGAGGTTGAGACGTCAGAATTGGAGGTCAAGCAGGAATGAAGAATTTTTAGAAGATGAAGAAGATATTAGAAAGTGGTTTAGACTACTTGAGATGGTCAGGATAAGATATTCAGTCAAATAAAACCAAGATAGTTCTGGAGAAAAGAGAAGTTGTTCGAGCATCTATGTTTGGTGGTCAAAATGTACTTTCAAAGGAGATTTATACAAGGTAACTGAACTAGCATTCAATGCTCTCTGGTCCTTTTGCATAGAAGATAAAGGCACCACATAAACTGGCCATCTTATAAGGCAAGTGATGACTAGCCACCTAATTGTTCTAAGGAATCTAAATTATAGGAAAATGATATGTGATAATCATTGTTTCGGATGTGGGGGAGCTGATGAGTCAATAAAATATGCAATTTTTGAATGTTCGTTAGCTTTTAAAATTTGGGGTCTTTGACACCATCTAGTCCTATCGATATTTCAGTCAATAGAAATATTGACAAATTTGGATTATTTATTTGGAGAAAGAATAACGTCAGATTTTTTATGAGGACTGAAATCCTTATCCTTGGATAATATGGTAGTTTTAGAAGGTTCAAGATGATAATCTATTCAGAGGAATTAACATAAATCCCTACGAACTTGTTAGATATGCTGAAGTGGAATATTATGCTTGAACAAAGCAAATATGTCATCACATGTATCTGATGCACGGTAAGAAACCACCAGGTACAAGTCTAGAAGCATAAAAATATTTTTTCTAGTGGATGGATCTTGGCGCCATGATAACACTTTTAGTGGATGTGAATGGATATGAAAAGGCACGAATAAAAGACCACAACTTCTATGAACTAAGAACCAATGCAGAACTCTCCATCCTGAAGTTGAGACACTTATATGAGCTATGCAGATTATGATTCAACATTCAACTTGTCAAATTTTTGGAGCAGATTGTCCGGAGCTAATCAAGATGATTCAAGATCTAGGAGGATGACAAAACATTCTCAACATAGCTTAAATAAATTGCAAGGTTAAAAGGGTCTTCATAATATCTCCATAGTATTCATCCCTCCTGCGCACAATAGAGTCGTAGATTCATTAGCTAAGATGTCTAGTTCATATCATTTTTTTTCTTCTTTTATTGTTTATTTTATTCTGGTCTGTACAACCATAAGTTTGGGTAATAAAATATGTTTTGACGTATTTATATATTGTAAATGGATAACTCTTTTCTATACTCAATATTCAACATTGTCAACAACAATAATTTATTAAACTATTATATAGTTTTGGATGAATCCACTAAACTAGGTTTCTTGCGCCACAAGTTGGCATAATAACCCCA